>SNQJ01S0021473.1:70599-84484 GCA_010110895.2 Picea sitchensis | reverse complement strand
TTGGATATACATTCTTATAAAGAGTGTACCCGCTAGAGGAGGGATGGTCCTCACCCAATGATGGTGAGAAGGTGGAGATACCATGAGATTTTATAGTCATACAAAGCATGGATTCATGAGAAGATGGAGCAATGAACATTTCTCAAGAAATATGAGGTAGGTCATAAACTAACATAATGGTACACATAGGAGAAGATATTATGTGCAAGATTTGAGAGGGTGCACCATGATATGCCTTAATTTGGGTGGAGTCTTTGAAGAAGTCAGGGTCGTTCTTGGTGTAAGATAGGAGGTGTTGGTTAGCTCGAATGGTGGGGAAAATGTTATCGAGATCGCTAGGTGGCATGGGCTTGTAATACATAAGTTGTTCCAAATTAATGATCTTTCCATTGTGGGGGAATATCATCACACATAACACCAAGGAGGTTATTGCATTCATTTCATTCATATAGTTTCATCCAAGGACATTGTTGTAATTGAGAAAAGCATTGATAACTTCTATGTCAATCAAGATGAAATTTCCCACTAGTTCAGCTAGGATATTTTGAAAAAGACCTTTAGGTTGGGAACATCATCCATTGTTAGCAAGGAACATGATGGTGGATGGGATAAATTCTAGGGATCCCTAATTATGTTAAACCATGGTGGACATGACATAGGTAGAAGCATGTTTGTCGATGATACAACGATACATGATAAGGTGTTTTATTGTGATATTTATTTGAAATGCAATTAATGGGGGAGACTTGGCTTAGATGTTTTTAATTTAAAGGTCATCAAGATTGAATTTTATGAATCAATAGTGCTCGAGGTTGATAGGAAGGAATTCCAGTGAGAAGGGGAGGTTTGAAGAACCTTGAGTGATAACATTGTAGTAGGCGACTATTCCAAGCCATGGATGATACTATAGCATTATGAATCCCTTTCATGTGGCTTATGTGTAGTTTGGCATAAAGGCACCTTTTATACATGTGGTGTAGAGTGGACATTAGGGAGATGGATTTTGCAAGGTACCATTGGTTGTTGGTTGGTTATTATCATGCTCAAGCACATCATATGTCTAGTTGTGAGTCTATATTTGAATTTCCATTGAGTTCATGTAAATGCTTTGAAAAGAAGGGCTTTATATTTGTGAAGAACTAGAAGTTTGAGATGAGGTGGGGGTCTCCTATTGGTTAGTGAATTCTCATTTCTAGGGGAGGGGGTTCTGCAACACAAATGGTTGTGTAGAATTAATGGTGCCCTTTATGAGTTTTATTATTCTCTTATGGGGGAGTAGTACTTGAATTACCAGATAATGTCTTTAATATGTGAAATTTATCTATTTTTTAGCAATGATAGGTATAATGCCCATATTGGCCACAAAGTGTAGAAGGGAATTTTGTTTGGAGTTGGTTATTATTTCCTTGCTTAGGTGTATTGTTTTGGTTACAATTTTGATTCTCATTTTTGGCATTAGGATTTACCAATCATTAGTAGTCTAATTGGAACCCTTATCCTAGGATCTTATTCTTGTTCTTATTGTTATTGGGCCCTTAGTTTTGATGAAGGACATGTTGGTAACTCAGTAGATAGAGAAATATAAATTATGCCACTTGGAATGAAGGCCATTAACAAGAATAAAGAGTATCATGGATGTTGGGAAATAAGACCCAATGAATTAGATGTGACTTTAGGTGATTGAAGAGCAGAGTGGTAGAAGATTGAAGACATGTGGTAGAAGCCATAAAATATATCAATTAGTTCATGAATAAATAATTGGGAGTAAGCTAATAAGTTTTTGAGTTGAATGATTCCTCCCACCTTTGAGAATGATAATATAAATGTAAAGGCTTCATCCTAATTGGAGGTTGGACAATATATTTATATGAGTTGAGTAGAGGATGTTAGATATTGTGTCATGTTTTAAATATAGTCTTCTAATGTAGCCTAGTTAATGAAGGATTTTTATGTAATAATGATGTACTGGATCATGTTGGAAATGAATGGAATGAGGCCCCCTTTTCAATTTTTTGTTTCCTTTATGTTGCATGGTGATGATGTTCTTATTTATGTTCTTTGTATATTTCATTAAATGATAACCTTATATTTGTATAGATATTGTGTGTTTATACTTAGATGAATGATGAACAAGATGGTAATGTTCTATAGTTGAATGGGTAGAAGGAGGTTGTAATATGGTGTTAATAGGCCTATTGTGGTAATTACTATCTAAGTGTAGTTATTGGGATGGGAAATGATGGTGTTAGTCACATTGCTTGAGCCATACACAACCCTTTATGTCTCAATAAGCCACCTTGGGTGAAACCTTCCCCTTTATGGAGATTGAAAATGCCATCGCCTAGACTACACCGAACCCCTTGTTGGAAAAGGATGTAGACCTAAGTATCAAATTGAGCCAAAAAATGGCTCCACTGTTGGGACCCTATCATGATGTGTGTGGCATTTTAATAGTATAGTTGTTACATTGACCTAGGGATATATGGAAGACTAGTGGTTTAGATAGGTTAATCGTTTTGTAAGATAGTATGCTACCAGTCATAAATCTACTTTGTTGCGTAATGACCACAATACCTATCAAATTTTTTTGGTTGAATATCTAGTGTTTATATTCAAATGGTTTAGTAGATTGAGGGATCATCCATCAATTTCCTAGAAAAAGAGGAGGGAGATCTAACGAAACATTTATAACCTAGTTGCTTTGCAGAGATTTGATCACGAAGTCACCAGAGCCATCAAATTTTAGGTTAAAATAAAAATAAAGTGTTATATTTTTGAACTTGTAGTTGAGTTCCACTAATATTTATGATCATAATAATAGTTGGAAAAGGAAATCATGACATGAGTGAATATTTTATCCGTAGAGGAAGACTATATTCATTTTGAATCGCCATTCATGGCAATGTAAACACTTGCACTCGAGGATGACCTGGGATGAAATTGGTTGGAATGAGTAGTTGTGTTCGAAATATTTTTTTTCATAGATTTCAAAGACAGGGGGAGCCTACAAATGTCCAAGATGAATATTAAAATCCTACATATGTCCAAGATAAATATTGCAATATGGATATTGTTGAAAGTATTATTTTTGTATTTTCAATGGTTATTTTGGATACCCTATCTTTGAATGAAGTTTTACCCTACATACCTATCTCAAATGGGAGAATAAGTTATGTTTTTTGAAATCTTATTCTGAAACCTTTCCAACGGTATATGGCATTCCCTCTAACTCCCCAGGAATGAGGAGATATTAATTTTTTAGTCCGACAACCCAACCAGACAATTGAGGTTGGTTCAACTAGTCTTTACAAGTTGACCCTGAAAGTGGGGAAAGAGTTATTATAAATACAAGACATATGTGTGCATTTGTAGTAAAACCAATAAAGAGATCATGTCTGAGGTGCACAAAATTGATCTTAGGTGCGCTAAAGGTGTTGGGGTGTATATTTTGGATCTAAAGGTGTGCTAGAGAATTCTAAGGGATTTTCTTGGGGTCTTTCTTCTTCTTAAGGTGCGCTATGAAGGAATGAAGGTCTGTGATGTTACCATGTGCACTATTTTGAGGTTGTGATGCTGAAATGTGTGTTATTATGAGGTTGTGATGTTGTCATTGGGTATTATATTCTGGGAATGATGATATGAGGCTTGCTAGGGAATGAAGGATACATGTGACTAGGGTTTGAAGGATTGTATGTGGAATGAAGCATGCAGGGGAATTCAAAAGTACTCTGTGTATGAATATATTGGATTGGTGTCTACACATATCTTGTTGAGTTGGTGCTTAGTTGAGGGGATTGGTGTCTCTAGAAGGTTGGTTCTTGCAAATATTTTTATATTAGGTCGGTGCCTACAGGTTTTGCTGAGTTTGTCATCAACTGAGGAGATTGGTGTCTCTAGTAGGTTGGTTCCTACAGACATTTATAAAGATAATTTTATGGTTTCTCCAGATTGGGTTTCCATTTTAAACTCTTTGCATTATGATTTGAGTTTATATGTGATTATTATTTCTCATCTAATGAATGATTGATGAATGGTTAAATAAAATAAAAGGTATCTTATACTAACTCACCCCCCCTCTCAGTATAAGAATAAGTTCAACAAGTTGAAGGCAGAACGTATGATGGAGGAGGCATAATATCAAGAGAGAGAAAATTTAGTTTGAAGTGGGATGCAATAATTGAAAAATGGTAGTTTAAGAAGATACATGAGATTCATCAAGAAATTGAAGTAGTAAGACATATTGATGAGATGGGGAGAAAAAATCACAAATGAAGGATTTGTTGAGGGGTCCAAGATCCATTTAACTCAACAATAGGAACCAAACCCACCTTAGAGGCCCAATTAGACTATGCAGTGTTTGATGGGTGGAATGGTTCTCCATATCTTTCAATCTAGCCAATTTATCAATGGGATTTACTTAGTGACTAACAGTATATATTTATATGAAAGTACCTCCTTCAGATTAAACCTTCTCTTTTTTATTTTCTTTTATTACATGAGTCTGATAAAGTAAGGTGTGATGGTATAAACCAACTGATAGAGGGGATTCTTAACTACTGAAGTAGGCTGAGCCTGGGATAACCCTCGTTCTCTAGCATGCAATCAATGATATTCACACCTATTACAAGTCTAGTAATAATACATTAACTTGTTGGTATTTCAACAGTGGCTGAGATACGATTATTGAAAGAAAATAGGCATGCAATAAGATGAGTGAAAGAAAAATAGTTTTTGTAGCTCTACCATCAATCACACATTAACACAACGCCTTGTTTTTCATCATTAAGAACAAAAGAATTGTTAAAATATTGAAAAATATAGTGTATCAATAGATTTAGAAACTCTTACTCGTTACAACATCAACTACTGAAATAAAAGTTGGAAGTAGTTCCTTCTCAATCCAATCACATAACACCTTTGATGAAAAAAAAAGTTTTGTCTCTGGTTCTAAAAAGAACTTCTTAATTAAATTTTCTCAAAAATAATTCTTTACAATTCTCAAAAAAGAGGGTATTTTCCCCAAAACCCTTGACCTCTTCTAAAATTTCAATACCCCTATTTATAAAGAATCACTAACTAAAAATAGTTGCTACAAGTTTGTGTTAAGTAAAACAAAATATTTCCATGTGGCGCTTGATCTCTTTGTTCTATGGAAATCATCTCATGGTTCTACTAGAGTGGACGACTCTTCTCGTATTATGACCACTTGATGAAGATATCCTTGCATGTGTTAGCATACAGGAATCTGTGCTGGTCCATCGAGGCTAAAAGGGTTTCCTTCACTTCTATTTCCTGTTCTCTACATTTGATGACTTTGGCACTTAAACATTGCAGAACTGCATGAGCCTTGATTGGATGTTCCATAAACTTTTGTATATGACCCGGTGTCATTCTTTCCACCTACGTGATCTCCACTCCCCATGCTAAGTCCTCTTATGCATGTCGTTTGACTATGTCATGTAAGTCAACAAAGTCTTCAGGTGAGCCGAACTCTAGGAGGCCAATGTCTTTCATCTCCCGACTGATATTTTCCTAGATTATTTCAAACTCAGTCAACCTCTTTCTTATCTCTCACTGAGTTTCCTGGGCCATACTTACCTAGTTCAGCTACTTTCCTGATCCGAGAGATTCTTCTATCCATCATCACTCGAATTTCATGCTCCTCCACGTCTCGACCCTTCTTCACTGCACTGATGTAATCGATTCGTTCTACAGCTTGGTATTCCTTTTCATACCATCTCTCCACATCCTTAAATGTTTCCAGTGCCATAATGGTATCATCTTGATAATCGGCTACACATGTAGTGAAGAGATGTCTTTCCCTCATGAAATTTTCATATGCATCTCTGAACTCGCTCTTTAGAAAAAATGCGGCCTGCGTTGAGTCTTGGTAATATTTTTCCAGATGGCACAGATGGTCTAGATCCTTCTATGCGGCGACCAATTCCTTTTCATATTTCTTTTCTCAATCCATCATGTCATCAGTGATAGCCATCCTTGCGTCGATGAGCTCATATGTCTTCACGTTTTCTGTGTTGAGCAGCTTCTCTTCCATGGTGATGAGAATTGAGTTATCCAGCATGAGTCTTCTTTTCTTGGTGATCCTCCTTATGATGGATTTCCACTTCTAGTCATAAGCGATCACTTGTATATCGACGACCTCATCAATAGGCTCAGGGATTTGTTGTTCTCCCTGGGTCAGAGTGTTGCCCAAGTTTCTTGTCGTATGTATTTTCTCTAGGACCGGTTCCTGTACTTCTTTTCCAAGGGAAACATCCATATGTTCCAATGGATCGACCTTCATTTGGTGTTCATCGACTGGTGAGATATTGGTTAAAATTGAAGAGACCGTGATAGAATCAATACTTACTTGGTGATTGACTATTGAGGTGCCGATCTCTAACTGCAGCAATTCCTCTTTTTTTCAACCTGAACCTAGATCATCCCTACAGTTGTCTTTCAGGGTCCTTGATAGGTCGAGAAGTTCAGTGTCTAAGATACTTTTGGCCTCATGGTTTCCCTGCAAAGGGTTTGGAATTGATGCATCAGGACTTGGAGTAGATGTTCCCCCTAGTTCTTTCTCCTCTATAATTTGTATTGGAGTTATAAGAGAGACCTCCAAACTCTCTTCATTATCATAGATATTTATTAGATCAAAAAGGGTATTAGTCACACCTGTTTCACATGGTGTTCTTGGAATCTGATACTGGGTTGGAATGGTCCCCGACGATCTGGCCTGTGGTAATGGAACTCTGGGATTTTCCAGACTGGCGGTTTCCTCTAGTTGGGTTTACTTTGAGCCATTTAGCTCCTCCCTAATTGTGATTGGGTTGGTTGGGGTGATCCTCATAGTTTCTAATAGTTGAGGATCATTTTCTAGTTGTTGGATGACTCTTTGGGATTCTTCTAGTAACAACATCCCACTCATTTATGCATATGTAGTTGTTGTTGCTTTGCTTTCTTCTCTAACCCTGAGACCTTCTTGAGCTGTCTATTATATCGTTTTGACTTGCTCATCCATAATCATAGATTTGAACCTAGTCATGTTTGGGTTAGATTTTCTCTATAGTACCTCCTCCCAGTCCTGAGCACATTCTGTAAAAATATATTCGTCAAACTTATAATGTGCATATGGTCAGCAGGAAGAGACTTGTGATGCATGCTAGAGAACTAGGCCTTTATGGTCATGTTTGCAGAATCTTCATGTTGGGAACCTGTATTCTAGCTAGCTCAAACCCTCTTGTTTATCTTGCACAATGTGCTTCACTATGAAAAACCCTACATGGAAATGATAGGGTATGAATGCTCGTTTATTGTCCTTAAACAAAGTGGCATTATAGCCCTACAGGATGGTCTGGTAATAGATTTATCCTACGACGAGTCAGTATGGAACGTGAGCGGGGAGTAAATGTGGTGCACCAGTGGTCCCTAACACCCTGATATAAGTCATAATTTCATCTAGGTAAGTCATGTTTTCATCTAGGTACCAGTGGCATACTTTTGAAATCATTTTCTTGTCCACTATAGACAGTCTTGGGCATTCTTTTTTGAAAATAATGAAATAAACCCGAGCTATGAATTCATCACAAATGAGAGCATAAAATTTCTTGTACCTATTTTCCCACAGTATGTTGAAGTAGACATGTATAGGTAGCACTGCGACGTGCCATCTCAGACTCATGTTGGCGAAGACATACCTTGCACAGATCACGTCTAGCAAATATGAAGCCATGTGAAAAGCAGGCGCTTCTCTCTCTTTTGGTTTCTGAGCCTGCAATATACTAGTGCTCAATTGCTTGGAGATGATTTCTCCCCAGTTGAAGCTACTCCTAGAAATAGCCATAGTTTATGCCAAGGGCATCCATGCCTCTGAGAACTTAGCGCAATATTTTTCCCCAAATAATCAGCAAATTAGAGCCATTAAGTAGATATATGGCTCCCTTATATTTTTTGTCTCGTACCAGTCGTTGCTCCGGTTTGTAAATTTCTTGTCTTCCTTCCACCAGGAGGACATTAATCGGCTAGTGTCATGTAATTCATAGAAATTCACCATGAAATTTTTGTTCAACCGCTCCTCTGAGTCCCTGATCTTGTAATAATTTTGGACCTCTATCGGGAGAAAAAATCTGACACATCTACCATTCTCATCATTGATTAGGCACTTCTGTGGGTCTGTATGATCAATTATCCAACCCAGAGTCTCAATGAAGGTAAATAATGGAGTTTGTTAGGATACCATATGGAAGCACGACCACCGGATATTCAAAAAAATCTGGTCATCGAGCACCCTTGCATCTGGGCCGCTGTGAGGGATAAACTCTAGGAAATCTTCCCAGTTAATTTTGTTGAACAAATCTCCCCATTGTGGGAGAATTATCTTTGATCCAGTGGTTGATTATGTATCGCCAAAAGAAGTGCGCTAATAAAATGCCTTCTTGTTCAATGTTTTGATGACCAGTTCTGCTCCGGGAGAAAATTCCAACTGCCTCACAGCGTCGGGAGAAGATCCTTCACCAATCTCTACTTCCTTCAATTTTGGTTCCCTTGGCGAGCGTCTGGTCATTGGATTCCTTGGAGGATTTGTTTCCTGTAGAGAGAACAATGTTAGATACCGTGTTGTAGATAGAATGTTGATACATAAAAATGTGACCACTGAAATGATAAAATTAATACATAGCTCTTCTTCGCACTAGCTTAACCTAGTTTTGAAATTCTGAGAATCAAGCGAACTCTTGAGATTCTCTCTTCGCTTCTTCGACTGCTCTGGAAATGAGAAACTTGTGTGTAGAACGTAGGTTTTCAAAGTTTTCCTAGTGATTTTAAACGAAGGGAATACTTACCTTGTCACATCAGTTCTTCAATTCGGGGTGTAAGTGTGGTTTTACAAAATCTGTCGCCAAATCTGCATCATGCTCAAGATTAAATGCAGTCATAGGTTGGTGGTGCAGGCATGGGCTATAATGTGGTTCATCGACGATTTCAAATTCTCGTTGTTCAATCGGAGCACAAGGTAGCAACATATGCGGAGTGAAACATTAATTGGCCTATTAAATGGCAGAATCTGATCTTATTTTGTGTTGAAAACGTCCCATCATTCCGCTAATTTAACGTTTGGATCGGGAGTCGACACTTTTCTTTAGACAATGTTCGTTGATATCTCTTGGAAAAAACTTTGACGTCGATCCATCTTGTCGTAGGCACTGATGTAGAAATGTTGATATGGAAGTGTGACTAGAACACGGGGAAGCCTAAGATAACTCGGGATGAAACTATGTCGTACGAAATGCCTACATGGCAAGGACATGTGGCGTTTGAGATTGGCGTCTTTTCTTAAGAGTGTTATTCGTAATTGGGGATTTCATTAGATAAGTGTTTTAACAAATAGGTCCTACCTTGTCGATGCTGAAAAACTATCAAGGATCGGCGATTGACGATAATTTTAAACAAGTGTTCCCCTATTACCCCCCTCGAAACTTGTTGATGCCGAAAATGAATCGGGGATTGGTTCTCGGTGATGTGCCAATGAGAAAATTTTCCTTGATTAAAATATTTTAGAATTCACTGACCCCAAACAAATGCATCAGTAATCGGCTATCGAAGGTTCATCATGGCCCATGTCAATGTTTATCCCTCTAATATTTCACCATCGTCGATGAGAAATCGATCATTTCCTGAATCTTCTTTGCGAACAACCAGTGCAAATTTACTCTATTTTTTACCGATGTCAATGATTATTGTTACTATGTGGTCATTTTGCTTTCTCGTATTTTGCTGATGCCGAACATAAGTGCGTGGGTCACAATTTTAGCTGCAGATTCTTAGTTAAAATGCCAAGTTCTTTTTAGACACAAAAGTTTCACTTTGACATGTTCAAGTAAATCCAACTGATCGCTGATGAGACATGAAACGAAATTAGCGATCCCTCCACAACGGACTCAAGCATATAAATAAAAACAAAATAAAACAAGTGGTTCCCAAAAGAGAAAAAAAAATTCATAAAAGATTTTAGGGTGTTTTGAGCGCTCAACAAATGGAGATTCTCTGGGAGAAAGAAAAATCTTTGTTCCTTCCTTTGAACTTAGCTCATGCAGAAGCTAGTTGAGAAACTAACTGGCTTCGCTTTTATCAGAGTATTTCCTATCCATGCATGTACAATTTCCCGGGTTCATGAATCTGGGTCCACCTATGGATTTTATCCCTTATCCCACCTTCATTCCTCTTGATCGTGACCCACGCCCCTTCCTGAAAAGATCTGGGTAAGTAATTCACTGGATTGAGGCTGTTTTAGTCATTAGTATTCCCTCACTAAGGTGTTTCTTCGTTGCCAGCAAGTGTCCATAGCCCTGATGGAGTCACCTAGATGTAGCAGACCTTGCTCCGCTGCCAGTGAGCGTCCATAGCCCCGACGAAGTTATCTGCATACCCTCTCCTACTTTGCACTCATTTAATATAATTGATTTATTTCTGGAATAAATTCCCTGAGTGAGTTGGAGAGGAGGACGTTGATTATCTGCAAGATGAAATAGTTAATGTGAAATTCTTCCCCGCTCTGTCTAGAGGTACATATGATCCTTTCCAACTTTCCATCTTTCCTATGGGTTTTACTAGACCATGTTAGGATATTTAGACACTTAAGAGTTAGTTAACAACTACTTGGTCTAATGTGTCATTAGATAAAAGTGTGTTTCTTAGTTTGTTTCTTTAGTATGCATTAGTATGCATTCGTAGTTAGGAAATCCGACGGTCACGATATGTTCCCGACATAGAGTGATCTGACGGTTCATACTCTCCTCGATCTTAACGGCCATTGATATTTGGCTTAGAACCCGATTGGTCCATGACCTCTATTTAAAGAGCATGGAGGGTCATTTTTCGATGATCGATTGTGAGAAACTCTCTTGTAAAATCTCTCTGTAATCTTTTTATTTTGCATTAATAAACTGCTCCAAGTGGTCGCGTTGGTTGGGGTCATGGATGTTTCCCTATAGTGGTTTTACCACGTGAAAACATCATTGTGTTGATATTTGATCTAGTTATGTGAGTGGTTAC
Organism: Picea sitchensis; assembly: GCA_010110895.2. NCBI lineage: Eukaryota > Viridiplantae > Streptophyta > Pinopsida > Pinales > Pinaceae > Picea > Picea sitchensis. Next base: position 73,435 of record SNQJ01S0021473.1, on the reverse strand, counting down.
TGAAGGTGTTCATCCTCTGTTGGAATACCTGTGTTGTCGAACATGGTATCAAAGGTTGTTTGAAGACCTGCTCCTGTTGTAGATCGAGATCGTGAAACTGAGTTTCCTCATCTCTATTTTCTATCATTTACGTACATTTCTGGGGTGAGAGGACTGTTCCATTGTGTTCGGAGAACTTGTTTCATTCAGTAACACTTTTCGTTTCACTCGAAAAGGTTTATGTTTTCCCAAGATACAACCATTAGAGTTAGATCCGGAGGTATAAAGCTTGAATACGCATTTTTAAAATTTTTGCATAGTATTTTGGTTTTATTTCGGTTTTGTATTATTTATTTCTGGGTTGTTACTCTTTTAGACCTGTGTATTCTCTTTTCCCCATGCCCTGTGTGATCTCGGAAAACCAGAAATAGATAGGAAAAGGTGCATCTTCCAGGTAAGCTAACCGAGATCTAACCCTTGTTGTCATCGAGAAGAAAAAAAAAATTCTTGTGTGAAAAGAGTTTTTTTTTTAGCACTCTCAACAACAAAAACAACAACCCCAATCCTCCTTCTGAACATTACAATATGTTTTGCTATACCATTTGGTTAAAAGTTGCCTTATTAAGTCAGAGGTCTTGAGTTCAAGTCTCTCTTTTGTTACTTTTTTGTGAAAAAATTTATGCTAAAATTGTAAAGTGTATTTCACTTCAAGTGTAAAAGTGAATCACTATAAGTAGCTTTAATATTTTATTTTAGAGTTATTTATTTTGCATGCATCTTTTTTGTTATAAAGTAACTTCATTGTAAAAGTGATCCCCGCTTCTCTTTATAAAAGTGGGTCACTTCATAAAGCAACTTACACTATCACGTGGTCATTTGGTTACCGTTTATGCCTTTTTTTTAAAAGGGCATAACTCTCACATCCGAAGTCCGTTTTCAGTGTCGTTTTTATTAAAACTGCATAACTTTTCAATCTCTTTCCATACAGGTCATCTGTTTCAGTTTTTAAATCCATATTATCTTCATATTTAATATGGATTCTACAAGTAATGTCTTGCTTACCAGCACCAACTACTTCCAATGGAAATCTCATATGGAATATTTATTAACAAGTAAAGGCTTATACCGGATTACCTTGGGAAAGGAAAAAGCACCCACTGATGATGATAAGAAATCCAAATGGGCTAATAGGAGTGACAAATCACGTGGACTAAACAGAATGTCCATCTCTCCTGACTTAAGGTTCCACCTTACAGAAATTGATGACCCCGAAGAAGCTTGAGAAAAGATTGAATCTGTGTTTGGTAAACTCAATATTATTCTAGCACCATAGTTAGAAAATCAAGTACTAACCTTGAGTCCAAGTGATTTTTCTTGCCTTGGAGACTATCTATCTAAGTTTAAAATACTCAGAATTTTATGTGAATAATGTGAGATAAAAATGGAGGAAGAGCATTGCATCTATCTTATTCTTCCTAAGCTAGGTAGTGCATATTATGTGTTTGTATCTACCTTTTATGCCATGAGAGAGGATATAGGGAAAGATTATCAAAAACCCACTCTTGAGTCCTTTTGTGCTGCTTTGATTAGAGAGGAATATAAGCTTGTACAACTTGGAGTGATCAACACTACAGGTACCTCCAACAAAGACTTAGTTTCCCAGCAGGAAGATAAACCCAAGTATCCCAAAAAGAAACATCCTCTCTACAACAACAAGCAACATAAGGGTCCCAAACCCGCTCAGACAGCTTCAGCTCCTAATGGTGACAAAGGAGCAAAATATAAAAATAAGAAGACTGACAAACATGGCAACTTTTGTGATAAAGATGGTCATGATGAGTCCAAATGTTTCAAGAAGATGGAAGATTTAGAAGCAACAATGAAGAAGCACAACATCAGTATTGATTCTACTTCTTCTTCTTCTTCTCATGGGCATGTACTTTCCGCTTCTGGTTTCTCCTTCAATACAACTTCTACTTATTCTTCTGATGAGTAGCTTATTGATTCTGGAGAATCTTATCATATGGCTAAGAATAAAGACATATTTTCTTCTCTAAATGAATGTAACACCAAGAAAATATTTGTTGGTGATGATAGATCTCTTAGTGTTGTAGTATCTGGAACAGTGCAAGTAGATAATGGTCATTTCAATGATGTATTATGTGTTCCAAGTCTTTCTTGTAACCTTCTATCAGTCTATCAAATCACTTATCTAGGTGAAGGTAAAACTGTAGAGTTTTAACCTCACCAAGTTGTAATCAAGGATCTAAAAGATCCTAAGCATGTTCTTTCAACTGGAATTGTTGATGATATTACCAGGTTGTACAAGTTTGACAACTTTGGGTCATCATCTTTTTCATCAGTTTTTGTTGTTCATAGCGATGACTTGAGAAAACTTTGGCATGAGCAGTTTGGTCATATAAACTACTGTTCATTGCAGCAACTATGTAATCAACAGATGGTAACTGGTCTTCCTCTTGTTTCATGCAGAGATGGTGTTTGTGCTGGTTGTGTTCTCGACAAACATCATCGGGACAATTTTGACAAACGTGCCTCTTGGAATGCCTCAGGCCCTTTGCAACTTGTTCACAGTGATTTGTGTGGTCCACTTTCTTCTCCTTCCTTTTTTGGGTGCAAGTATTTCTTAACTTTCATTGATGATTTTTCCAAACGTACTTGTCTTTACTTATTAAAACTTAAGAGCGAAGCTTTTGACAAGTTTTTGGCCTACAAGGCCCTTGTAGAAAAACAATTTGGACATCAAATGAAAAATTTAAGAACAAATAATGGAGGCGAATATGTGAACAATAATTTTACAAGTTACTGCACTACACAGGGCATCCAAATGCAACACATT
>SNQJ01S0021473.1:54143-68070 GCA_010110895.2 Picea sitchensis | reverse complement strand
AAAGTGTGTTTCTTAGTGTGTTTCTTTAGTATGCATTAGTATGGATTTGTAGTTAGGAAATCCAACGGTCAAGATATGTTCCCGACATAGAGTGATCCGACGGTTCATAATCTCTTGGATCTTAACGGCCATTGATCTGTGGCTTAACACCCAATTGGTCCATGATATCTATTTAAATAACATGGAGGGTCATTTTCCAATGAATGATTGTGAGAAACTCTCTTTTAAAATCTCTTTGTAATCTTTTTCTTTTGCATTAATAAACTGCTCCAAGTGGTCGCGTTGGTTGGGGCCATGGATGTTTCCACGTAGGGGTTTTACCATGTGAAAACATCAGTGTGTTGATATTTGATCTGATTATGTGAGTGGTTACTGAAGGTGTTCATCCTCTGTTGGAATACATGTGTTGTCGAACAGACCACCAGGTGGACACTTCATCACTTACCAAGGTTTTTTGTTTTGCAAAGACAGGATATAGATTTCCTTGAAGAAATTTGTAATTGCCCAACGTTTCTTATGTTGCATGTAAGTGTAAGTCAAGAGCATATTTTTATAGACCATATTAATTAAGGTCGCCCAATGTCTTATGAAACAAAACTTTATTATAAGAAAATACCAAGCAAAAGAAAAGACAAAAATAAAAAGGAATCTGCAGTCATTCTACCCTAAACCTACACATTTATCCTAACCAGAATGTATTCTAAAGAAACATGAAAAGAGACATTTTTTTTTAATAGAAATGTTGTTTTAGGGATTGGCAATTCACTGGGAGGGAGTTGGGTCCCACCCTCATATTTTTCAACTGATACGTGCCTGCCCCAATTTTCTCGGATACTTGTAAAGGTCTGAGCCATAGATTTTGAAACTTTGAATGTTTTCCCTTAGGTTATTTTTCTCTATCCCATTTCAGGACTAAATCTCCTACTTCAAAATTCTTCTCTTTGGCCTTATGCTTTTCAAACCATCTTTTAACTATCTGCTGATGAGCGAAGAAATTATATTTTTCTTACTCCCTTTCCTCTTCAAGCATGAGGAGGGTATCAATTCTTTGTTGAATAATTGATGAGGGATATCCTCTTGAACCCTGAGCAAGATGAATTGATGGAATATAAAACCCATTTGGGAGAATGACTTCTTGTCCGTATACCAGAAATTATGGAGAGTTTCCTATAGCTTCCTTGGGTGTTACTCTATATTCCCATAAGGCATTATGAAGCAAGCTATTCCAATTCCTCTAATTGTCTATGATTGTTTTCTTCAAGATCCTCACTAGGTTCTTATTAGTTGATTATGCCACCCCATTTCCTTTTGGGTAGTAGTTTGCAGAGTATCTTATTGTGATTCCTTTGTCCAGAGTGAACTTTGTTAATAGAGTAGAAGAAAAGTAGGCAGCATTGTCAAAAACAAGAATGGGGGGAATCCCAAACCTTGTGATCAGTTGTTTTTCTATGAATTGGATTACAACGGTTTCATTCACATGAGTCATAGGGATGGCATCTTCCCATTTGTAAAATAGTATGTGGCAGTTAGTATGTATTTATGTTGTTTTGAAGAATTCAGGGTAATATCCCCTATGACGTCTAACCCCCATTGCTCGAATGGTCTAGATATGGTCACTAGTTGGAGTGGGATAACTTCCCTCTTTTCTCTACCAGCACTCATTTGAAAATATTTACAGTTTATGGCATACGTATGAGAGTCCCTAAATAGAGTAGGCCAATAATAATCGTCTCTTAATATTTTGTGATTTGTGGTATCTCCTGCAAAGTGTCCACCCGCAAGACCATCATGGATCTCCCGTAGAACTTTTTCTACATATTCACACTCAAGACATCTCAAGAGTACTCCATCATAATTTACGTGGAAAAGTATTGAATTTATGAGGTGATATTGCATAGATTTTAGCTTGAGAGATCTCATTTCCTTAGGGCTTAGATTTTCTAGGCAAGTCCCATGATGTAAAAGGTAAATAAAGTTTCCATACCATGATTCTTCCCCTGGGGAAATGTATAAAGCTTCATTTCACCATAATGCTAATTCATTCTCCCACCTGTGGTCTTCATTTATTAGATATTGGGCTTCTGTAGCCAGTTTACACAATCCTTGTCCCTTTACTAATTTGGCAGGTTTTATACCTAGATCAAATTCTTGGACAACTGCCATACAATTTCCTCTTCTCTCCCCCATCTTCTGTTGAGTGAATAGGGATCAGACTGTGGGATGAGGTACGATGACTTTGGTGTGATTTTTTAGGATGTAAGATATGAAATGTTTTACTAGTTTGTATATTGCATAAGCTTGTTTTTATATAGTAGGGTAGTTCAATTCGTCTCCTTGGAGATTAGTGCTCATAAAGGACATTGGTGCCTCATTATTGTCATCATCCTCCTGGGTCAATACTACAATTAAGGACTGGTCGGAGGTGAAAGTATAGAGGAAGAAATCTTTACTAAAGTCGTGACTTCGTAGCACTGGAGCTTTAGAGATTGTGGTCTTCATATTATTGAAGGAATATTTTTGTTTGTCATCCTATTTAAACTATGCATCCTTGTGAATCAATTTTTGTAAGGGTTTGACAGTTTCAGCAAAATCGGGCGTGGACTTCCTCACAAAATTAATTTTCCCAAAGAAGGACTGCATAGCATTTTTTTTATGCAAAAAGGGAAGCTAAGTTATTTCCTTTATTCGTTCGGGATCTATACGAATTCCTTCACCTTAAACCCTAAGAAATATAGTTTTCTTAGGGTTTAAGGATATTCAATATTTCCTACACCTTTCAAAAATCTGGGTTAAATGTTGGATGTCGTCTTCTATGTTCTTTGAATACACAATCACATCGTCCAAATATACTACTACACATTTGTTAATCAATCCCCGAAAAGCTACATCCATGGCTCTTTGGAAGGTTTCCCCTGAATTAACCAACCCAAAGGGCATGTGTTTATAAGCAAAAGTTCCCCACTTGGTTCGGAAAGTAGTTTTCAAATGTTCTTCTTCTGAAACTAGGACCTGGTTATAACCTAAGAAACCATATAGAAGAGAAAAGATTTCAGAGCCAGACATAGTCTGGAAGAGCTGTTCCATGGGTGGGAGTAGGTAGTTATCCTTTTCTGATGCTCTATTAAGGGTTTTGAAATCTACACAGGCAGATCTCTCCAGACTTTTTCCTAAAAGGAACTAAATTGGCCACCCAGGCAGAGTGTCCAACCTGAAATATAATCTTAGCATCTAAAAAATTCTTTAACTCTTGAAACATCAGGGGTTCCAGAGATGGATGGTACTTCCTGAGCTTTTGGTGGAAGAGTTTTACTATGGATTTTAACGGGATTGTGTGCTCGATAATGCAAGTTTCATAAGTTTTCAATTCTCAGTAGGACCATGCAAACACATCTTGATATTCTCTAAAAAGTTTGAGATAAGCCTTCCTATCTTATTTAGACGTCGTTCTAACTAGATTTACATTATTAGAGTTTTCCAGGGTTCCTAGGTTTATAGTCTCGTATATGGGACATGAACTCCTTGTCTTTGTATTCTTTGACCCTTTAAATATTTCCCTTAGGTCAAAAAGGTTCTCTAAGTTGGATACGCCTCTCAGTATCATATGAAACCTTGGTTTACTATTAGAGTTATTTGTTCCATCCTTCTATTCGTGGAAATCGGTTTCTGCTAGTTTCTCTTGGAATACCTCATCATAAATAGCCAAATCTTTAAAATTATCTTGATTAGTTAGAAAATACACAATTTGTTCATCTCCTTCAAAAACCTTCCAATTAGAAATATTGTTGGGTACTGATGGTTTGTAGAGTAGTTCCACAGTGAAACTAGAGGCTACATAGTCTTCTAAAGGGGATAACCTCGAGGTTGCAATGGCTAGGGAATCATCAAGAGTATTATTTGTCCTGGGAACAACATTAATATTGAAGGCCTCAAAACGTTCTATTAGTATATGCACCTCTTGTCGGTAATTTCTCAAGTGGGGAGAATTTCAATGGATAGTATTACTCACTTGCCTAACGATAATTTCAGAGTCCCCAAAAACTTTCAGTTCTTTAATGTTTAAGTCTATGGCTTTCTTCAATCCCTGAACTAATTCTTCATACTCAACAGTGTTATTGGTGCACTCAAATTCTAGTCTGCAGGATAGGAAATTTCGCTTCCCCTTCGGGTCAATGAGGATACATCCTGCTCCCGACCCATATTGTGATTTAGACCCATCAAAGTACAGTGTCCAAACTTGGGAGTGAAATTTAGCAACTTATTCAAGCCTAGTTGTTTTCTCCTCTCTGTATACCTTGTTTGTTGTTTCCAACAGGGGTTCCTGACAGAAGATGCTTTATTCTATTGTTGCCAATAGATTCACTTGAAAATTCATTTTGGAGTTTTGAGTGAGGGGTATATCAGATGAGAGAGGAGATAAATTGCCAAAAAAAGAATCGCATGAGTAGTTTCCTAGCATAGGGAAATCTGTCAATGAGGGTTCGTTGAAGGCTTCTAAATCAGTGACATTATGTTTGAGATATATTTTCCTATCAATCCTAATCATGTTGTTATGTCCCTTTAGTGGAAACCAGAGGTGATCCCAGTCCATTCTAAAGTATCCATTCAATTTCTTGGACCAATCTCGACTAAGTAGCAGTCTGTAAGCTTCTAGGATATCTACTACAATTATGTCAATTACTTGAACAAATTTCGAGTGTGTAGCCATTCTGATCATGACATCCTTAAGTTCCCCAATAACTTTTATCTGTGTTCCGTCTATTTTTATAATGTGTTTATCACTTTTGAGACGGATTGCATTCAATTTCTTGCAGATTGACAATGGCATGACATTGGAGGATGCCCCTGAATCCACTAAGAAATTATGCAGGTTTATGTTGAAGACTTCAAAGGTTAAAATGAAAGGTGGGACAAAAGGATTTCCTCTTTTGTCTAAAGAGAAAGCATTCACATTTGGTTTGTTCTTTAAACCTGTGGGAGATGAGACCTCACCTAGGTCTGCGATTTTTATAGGGGATTCTATTGAATTTAAGGCATGCAAAATAAAATCCCTTTGCTGGGGAATCCTACACATGTCCATAACCAACACATTATCCTTTAACTTCTTTAAGTCTTATACTATGTTGTAGTCCAGCTTGGGTGACTCCCGTGTGTGTATGTTTATAGGATTTCTTTGGGAAACAAAAGGTGATTTCAAGTGATTGGTTGTTTGTTTTCCTCTCGGAGATTGGACAGTGATAAGATCATTTGAGACTGGTTGACCCTTGCTTCATGTTTTCAGAGCCAAAACCTCACCGGACATTTCCTGGACTTCAAATACATCGTCGAGAGGCATCGGCAAGTCAGGATCCCATAAAAACATGGTTGTTTCTTTCGGAGGCTAAACTTCCTCGTGATCGAGGATGTTTACTGTTGAGCCGCTTGATTGTTCAGTAAGGGAAACTTCATCTAGGAACTGATTCGCTATTAAATTCATAGTGTGCACCCATTTGAGACAGTCTCTTTCAGAATGTTTCTCTTGATGGTATGTACAAAAAGAGTCAGATGCTACATTACCCAGTTCGATGTTTAAGTTGGTTGGGGGAGGTTCAATTGCTTTGAAAGGTGGGTTTATTTAAAAAAAAGGGTTTATAGGGCCTTTGTCCTTGGTTTCCTTCCCCAACACTTATTTTCGTTTCTACTATTTCATTAGAAATTTTCTTGATCATCCATTGTAGGTCTTCTATGTCCCCACCTCCTTTTCAGGACCTTTTTCTATTTGCTTTCCTAGGGGTCTAGTCAACAAAAGTATTCTCCTAGGTGGAGGTTGAACTTCCTTGTTAACTAGTGAGACCTGGCCCTGTTTGCATCCCTTCATTTGGAATTCAATCATTTTGGCTTCCTCAAAAAATTTCAGCTAGGGTATGTTTGGCAGCCCTCTTTACAAACATTGAAATAGAAGCAGGGAGAGCATTAGCATACACCTCAATTTTCGACTCCTGAGTAGGTTTAGCTTTGGGTTGAAATTTTTTCAGGATAGTGGTAAACCATTGATTGAAATCTTTAATCTTCTATTTTGAACTCATGGTGGTACAAAACAGTTCAACCATTAAAGTTGTTGTGGTGGCTTCTTTTGCAAATTTGTCTAACAAATCCTTTTGAAACTTCGTCCAACTAGTTATGGACCACACAGGGAAGTTAAAATACCAAGTTGACGCTGAATTCTCAAAGGTATAGGGGAAAATGCTACACACTACGTCCTCATCTTGTACATTCATCAGTCTTATAGCTAGTATGAACTTTTTAATATGGTCTTTAGGAAATCCAGAGGTTTCAAGGTCGAATTTGGGAAGTAATTGTTTTGTATGTTGAGGGAGGTTATGTACCCATCCTGGGATTTCCATAGCATATTTGGCCAACCAAGGTTTATTATTTTGAGGTTGATTTCCCCTTTATTCATTATTATCATTATTATCCTCCATGTCGTCTGACTCCGAAGCTGATCGATCCGATTTAACCCCTTCCTTATCAGATTCTAAATCATCAAGATCATAGTAGTTACCGCTTGGTGTTTCGAGGATCATATTAAGGGGTTGTTCAATATCAGTGAGGGAAATATATATCTGGTCTTCTACTGTGTGAACAAAAACCTAGTCAGGGGTATCGATAATCGGTCTGCTTACTTGTTTTCTACGAGGAAGTAATGGGGATAAGGGTAACTATCCAATTTGTCGAGTGTAGGCTCTTTTGATTCTTCTGAATTGGTTCAACTCCTCGTGGGGAAGAGCGTAAGGTATTTCAGGGAATAGGTGTTCTACTTCCTCATGTTGGGGTGAGTTACTCGTTTTGGGAGTACTCTCTATATGTGGGTTTTCTTGAGAATGACTAGCCATTCATGTGGGTTGTTTTGAATCTGTAGGCTATGCAAAATATATTATCAGAAATGTTGTTATACATTCATTCATTCAGGCCCTCCTTCTAGTGCCAATTATGTTGAGGGGTCCAAGATCCCTTTAACTCAAGAGTAGGAACCAAACCCGCCCTAGAGGCCCAATTAGACTTTGCAGCATTTGATTGGTGGAATGGTTCTCTAGATATTTCGATCTAGACAATTTATCGATGGGATTTACTTAGTGACTGACATGATATATTTTTGTGAAATTTTTTCCTTCAGATTAAACGTTCTCTTTTGTCTTTTCTTTTATTAGATGAGTCTGATAAAGTAAGGTGTGATGGTAAAAACCAACTAATAGAGGGGATTCTTAACTACTGAAGAAGGTTGAGCCTAGGATAACCCTCATGCTCTAGCATGAAGATAATGATATTCACACCTATTACAAGTCCAGTAATAATACATTAACTTGTTGGTATTTCAACAGTGACTGAGATATGATTATTGAAAGAAAATATGCATGCAATAAGATGAGTGCAAGAAAAATAGTTTTTGTAGATCTACCATCAATCACACATTAACAAAACGATTTGATTTTCATCATTAAGAAAAAAAAAAAATTAAAAATATTGAAAAAGATATCTTATCAATAGATTCAGAAACTCTTACTCATTACAACATCAACTACTAGAATAAAAGTTGGAAGTAGTTCCTCCTCAATCCAATCACATAACGCCTTCGATGAAAAATGAAGTTTTGTCTCTGGTTCTAAAAAGAACTTCTTAATTAAAGTTGCTCAGAAATAATTCTTTACAATTCTCAAAAAAGAGGGTCTTTTCCCCAAAACCCTTGACCTCTTCTAAAAGGTCAATCACCCTATTTATAACGAATCACTAACTAAAAATAGTTTCTACAAGTCTGTGTTAAGTAAAACAAAATATTGGCACTTAAACGTTGCAGAACTACATGAGCCTTGATCGGATGTTCCAAAAACTTATGTATTTGACCTAATGTCATGCTTTCCACCTGTGCGATCTCCACTCCCGATGTTGATTCTTGTTTTTCACGTCATTCAATTATGTCATGCAAGTCGACAACGTCTTCGGGTGAGCTGAACTCTAGGAGGCCAATGTCTTTCATCTCTCGATTGATCTTTTCATAGCTTCTTTCGCACTCGGCCCACTTCTTTTGTATCTCTCATTAAGGTTCATGGGCCATACTTACCCAGTATTCGACTGCTTTCCTGATCTGGGAGATGTTGTTATCCATCAGCACTCAAATGCCATGTTCCTCTATGTCTCGGCCCTTCTTCACTACACTGAAGTAATTTATTCGTTCTACAACTTGGTATGCCTTTTCATACCATCTCTCCACGTCCTTACAGGTTTCCAGTGCCATAAGTGTATCTTCTTGATAATTGGCTACACATGCAGTCAAGATATGTATTTCACTTGTGAACTTTTCATATGCATCTTGGAACTCACTCTTCAGAAAAATTGTGGCTTGCGTTCAATCTTGCTAATATTTTACCAAATTGCACATATGTTATAGCTCCTTCTGTGTGGAAACCATTTCCTTTTTCTCTCATTTTTCTTGATCCAGCATGGCATCAGCTATAGCCATCCATGAGCCGATGAGATCATATTTCTTCGCGTTTTCTGTGTTGAGCAGCTTCTCTTCCATGGTGATGAGAATCGAGCTATCCAGCGTGAGTCTTATTTTCTTGGTGGTCCTCCTCATGATGCATTTACTCTTCCTGTCGTAAGAGATCCACTATATATCGATGACCTCATCAACGGGCTTAGGGATTTATTTTTCTCCCTGGGTTAGAGTGTTTCCCAAGCTTCCTGCCATATGTATTTTCTCTAGGACTGACTCTTGTACATCTTTGTCAGGGGAAACTTCCATATGTTCCAATGGCTCCACCTCTATTTGGTGTTCATGGACTGGTGAGGTATCGGCCAAAATTGAAGAGACGGTGATAGACTCAATACTTACTTGGTGATCGGCTATTGAGGTGTTTATCTCTAGTTGTTGCAATTCCTCTTTTTGCCCACCTGAACCTAGTTCATCCCTGGATCTGTCTTTCAGGGTCCCTGATAGGTTGAGAAGTTCAGTGTCTAAGATACTTTCGGCCTCATGGTCACTCTGTAGAGGGTTTGGAATTGATGCATCGGGACTTGGAGCAGATGTTCCTCCTATTTCTTTCTCCTCTTTAATTGGTATCGGAGTTATAAGCGAGACCTCTGAAATCTCTTCATCATCATAGATAGTTATTAGATCAAAAAGGGTATTAGGCACACCCATTTCACCTAGTGTTCTTGGAATCTGATACTGGGTTGGAATGGTCACCGACAATCTATCCTGTGGTGATGGAAATCTAGGATTTTCCAGGCCGACGGTTTCCTCTAGTTGGGTTGACTCTGAGACATTTAGCTCCTCCCTGATTGTGATTGGGTCTAACGGGATGATCCTCATAGTTTCTAATAGTTGAGGATCATTTTCTAGTTGTTGGATGACTCTTTTGTCTTATTTTAGTAACAACATCCCCCTCCTTTGTGCCTCTATGGCTTATGTTTCTATGTTTTTCTCTCTAACCCTGAGATCTTCTTGAGTCGTCTGTTCTATCGTTTAGACTTGCTCATCCATACTCATAGCTTTGAACCTAGTCATGTTTGGGTTATATTTTCTTTGTAGTACCTCCTCTCAGTCCTGAGCACGTTCTATAAAAATATCATCGTCAAACTTATCATGTACGTATGGACAACAGGAAGAGACTTGTGATGCATGGTGGAGAACTAGGCCTTTAGGGTCATGTTTTCATAATCAACCTGTAGGGAACTTGTATTATAGCTGGATCAAACCATCTTGTTTAGCTTACTCATTGTCCTTCACTATGAAAAACCCTACTTGGAAACCATAGGGTATGAATGCTTGTTTCTTGTCCTTAACCAAAGTGGCGTTATAGCCATGCAGGATGGTCTGGTAACAGATTTCTCCTACAAATAGCTAGTCTGGGACGTGAGCGGGGAATAAATTTGGTGCGTCGGTGGCCCTGAACACCTTGATAGAGGTCGTGGTTTCATCTAGGTACCAGTGGCCTACTTTTTAAATCATTTTCTTGGCTGCTACAAACAGTCTTGGGCATGCTTTTTTGAAAATAATGAAATAAACCCAAGCTATGAATTCATCGCAAATGAGAGCATAAGATTTCTTGTACCTTTTTTCCCACAGGATGTTGAAGTAGACATGTACAGGTAGCTCCACAATGTTCCAGCTTAGGCTCATGCTGGTGAAGACATTCCTTGCGCAGATATGAAGCCATGTGAAAAGTGGGCACTTCTTCCTCCTTTGGTGTCTGAGACTCCAATATACTGGTGCTCAATTGATTAGAGATGATTTCTCCCCAGTTGAAGCTACTCCCGAAAATAGCCATGCTGGCCCTTGCTCATGTATCAAGGAAGAAAGTGAAGATTAAGTAATAAGAAAGACAAGGTATGAAGTGCACAAAAGGCACACAAACCAAGGAGGGGACGAAGTGATTAAAGAAGAAGAAAAGAAGGAGAGAAGTAAAGGAAAGCAAGTCATTGGAAGAGAATATCAAGGAAGACAACGCAGCAAGGAAGATGGATGGTGGACAAGCTAGCAAGTGGAAGAAGACACCAATGGGTGCTTTGGATCACCTCGCGGAGAAGAAGGAAGAACATGTTGGCGAAGACCTTAAAAGGTGGGTTATGTTGACCTAGGGTTTTGGTACCTAGGTTTTTGACACCTAGGCTTCAGTCTAAGGTTGTATAAGAGGCATGAAATGTATAAATAAAGGTCTAGAATATTTGAGAGGGTTGTTGTTGGTGATAGCCATATTGAGAGATAGAGGTGTTTTGTTGTAAGAACATTTTGTATTATGGATCTTCAGCTGGGTGCGAAGATCAACCCTGTAGTTGGGTGCACATGGAGGGGAAATAAAGAGGAGGGGAGAGAATAATATGCATCTAAGTGTGAAGATATAACTGTACATTTTCATCTATTATATCAAGAAACACAGTTATGTGGACGTAGCCCTAGGGAGAGGGTGAACCACATAAATCTTTTTATTCTTTGTGATTGATGTTGTGTTACTTGCTATCTATTATACTATTATTGCATTGTTGTGTTCCCTATTAAAGATAAGATATATAACTAACTTCTCAAAGCTAGTATAATACTATTAATAATCTCTAGGATATACTGCATTGTTGCTCCGAAACCATCCTACATTTCCTCTGGTTGTAGACACATGTGTCCTGCAACCCCCCTATTGCTACTTTGGGTGAGACTTCATCTTCTTTGCAGGTGTTTCTGAAAGGGCCAGTAGTTAGGGTTTTTTGGTTTGTTGTTAGAGTTGAACCCTGGGTCTACCCTTGTGCCAACAAGCGACAATTTATGCCAGGGGCATCTATGCCTCTAAGAACTTAGTGCAATATTTTTTCCCGTATAATCAGAAAATTAGAGCCATTAAGTAGATATATGGCTCCTTTAGATTTGTTGTCCCATACCAGTCATTTATCCGATTTGTAAATTTCTTATATTCCTTCCACCAAGAGGCCATTAATCAGCTAGTGTCATGGAATTCATAGAACTTCACCATGAAATTTGTGTTCAACCGCTCCTCTGGGTCCCTGATCTTGTAATATTTTTGGACCTCTGTTGGGAGTAAAACTATGACACATCCGCCATTCTCATCATTGATTAGGCACTTCTTCACAACTATATGATATATTATCCAACCTAGAGTCTCAATGTAGGGCAAGAATGGTGTTCGAAAGGCTACCATATATAAACACGACCGTCGGATATTTGGAAAAACCTGGTCATCAAGCACCCTTACATATGGGTCGTTGTGAGGGATAAACTCTGAGTAATCTTCTCAGTTAATTCTGTTGAAAAAATATCCCCATTGTGGGAGCATTATCTTTGATCCAATGGTTGATTCTGTATCGCTGAAAGTAGGGGGCTGAGAAAATTCCTTCTTATTCGATGTTTTGATTATCGGTTCCACTCTGGTAGAAAATTCCAACTGCCTCATAGCGTCGGGAAAAGATCCTTCACCAATATCTTCTTCTTTCAATTTTTGGTTCCCTTGGTGAGCATCTGGTCGTTTGCTTCCATGGAGGCATTTTTTCATGCAGAGAGAACAATGTTAGATATTGTGTTGCAGATAGAATGTTGATACATAAAAATGTGACCACTGAAATGATATAATTAATGCATACCTCTTCTTTGCACTAGCTTAACCTGGTTTTGAAATTCTGAGAATCAAGCGCAACTCTTGAGATGCTCTCTTCGCGTCTTCGACTGCTCTGGAAATGAGAAACTTGTGTGCATACCGTAGGCGTTTGAAGTTGTATTAGTGATTTTAAATGAAGAGAATACTTACCTTGTCGCATCAGTTCTTCAATTTGGGGTCTAAATGTGGTTTTACAAAATTTGTCGCCAGATCCACATCATGCTCGATATTAAATGCAGTCATAGGTTGGCGGCGTAGGCGCGGGATATAATGTGGTTCATCGGCGATTTCAAATTCTCGTTGTTCGATCGATGAATAGGGTAGAAACGTATGCAGAGTGAAACATTAATTGGCCTATTAAATGGTAGAATCTTATCTTATTTTGTTCTAAAAACATCCCATCATTCTGCTAATTTAACATTTGGATCGAGCGTCGGCACTTTTCTTTAGACAATGTTCATTGATATCTCTGGAAAAAAACTTCAATGCCGATCCATCTTTTCCTATGGCGTTGATGTGGAAATGTTGATCTGGAAGTATGACTAGGACAGGGGGAAACCTAATATGACTCGGGATGAAACTAAGTTGTACGAAATGCCTACGTGGAAAAGACACGTGGTGTTTGAGATTGGCGTCTTTGCTTAAGAGTGTTATTCGGAATCAGGAATTTTCATTAGATAAGAGTTTTAACAAATAGTTCATACCCTATCGATGCCGAAAAAGTATCAAGGATCAGTGATCGATGATAAGTTTAAACAAGTGTTCCCCAGTTACCCCCCTCGAAACTTGTCAATGCCGAAAATGCATCGGGGATTAGTGCTCGACGATGTGTCAATGAAATTTTTTTCCATGATTTAAATATTTGAGATTTCACCGACCCTAAACAAATGCATCAGTAATCGGCTATCGGAGGTTCATCATGGCCCATGTCAATGTTTATCCCTCTCATATTTCACCGACGCCTATGAGAAATCGGCTATTTCCTGAATCTTCTTTGTTAACAACCAGCGCAAATCTACTAAGTTTTTTACTGATGTCGATGATACATTGGAGATCGACGATTATTGTTACTATGTGGTCATTTTACTTGCTTATATTTTTCTAACACCGAGCATAAGTGTGTGGGTCACAATTTTAGCTGCAGATTCTTAGTTAAAATGCCGAGTTCTTTTTATACACAAAGGTTTCACTTTGACAGGTTCAAATAAATCCAACTTGATCGATGATGAGACATGAAATGAAATTAGTGATCCCTCCACAACGAACTCAATCATATAAAGAAAAAATAAATAAAACAAGTGGTACCCAAAAGAGAAAAAAAATTCATAAAATCTTTTAGGGTGTTTTGAGCGCTCAAAAAATGGATATTCTCTGGGAGAAAGCAGAATCTTTGTTCCTTCCTTCGGACTTAGCTTGTTCATAAGCTAGTTGAGAAACTAATTGGCTTCGATTTTATCAAAGTATTTCCTATCCATGTGTGTACAATTTCCCGGGTTCGTCAATCTGGGTCCGCCTATGGAGTTTATCCCTTATCCCACCTTCGTTCCTCTTGATCGTGACCCATGCCCCTTCTTGAAAAGATCTGGGTAAGGCATTCACTGGCTCGAGTCCATTTTAGTCATCATTATTTCCTCACTACGGTGTTTCTCCACTGCCAGCGAGCGTCCATAGCCCCGATGGTGTTAAGCCCTAATATTGGCTCATTACCCCTTAATTGGGGAATATTAGATTAGTAATGCTATTTTATTTATGTCGGCTCTAGGCCATTAGTTGTAATTTATATTAGTAATGTT
>SNQJ01S0021473.1:23459-43565 GCA_010110895.2 Picea sitchensis | reverse complement strand
TTTGTATGTTACAAATAATTTTAAGGATGTTAGGGGTTGCAACAGTGGTTGTAACAACAACTATGACAATGGTAACAACTTCATAATTTTCACTTCAAAAAGGAAATTAAACACATACTTTAACACTTATTGATAGTACATTTCCTTATAAAATTTTTGGGATGACTTAGATGGTTAGTAGGATAATATAAGCTGCAAAATAATAGTTGTAGCAGTGATTATGATAGCAACAACTTGGTTGTTAGTATTTCTAGGTTAGGTTAGCAAGTTAGTTTAGGTTAGTAGAGTATCAAGTAGGGAATTGAGCTTGAAAGTTGATGATCCTTGTCAAAGGTCAAAGGAGGATGAATAATTCCTTTCTAGGGTAATGGAGTCAAATATGGAAACTTCTTCTAAGGATGCTAATTAATGATAATACACAAAAGTCTAAGAGGGAGAAATCCTAAGAGGAGTAGAAACTTAAGTCCTCCTATATTTTGACCTCAAGAAAAAAGTGCTAGGGTGTAGGCACCTCTAGGCCCTAGCGCCTTGCTCCCATTATCCTTTTTATGGAGTAAAAATTATGCAACAATAACCAAATGCAAACCTCTATAGTGCTAGCATTTTAGGGCTCTAGGGTTTCACTAGTTACTAGATCAATTTAGTGAAATCTTGATACATAAAAAGTAAGAAAGTAGCAACTTAAGTTTCTTACTTCAAGCATTAAATACACCATGTAATTTCATAATCTTGTATGAGAAAAAAAAAACCATACAATAAACCATTCAATAGAAGACAAGATGCAGATTTTACTTACTTGCACCAAGAATAATCATGAATATACCATGCAAGATCACCATAAAACTCCAAAAATTTATCCAAGTTGCAAATATAAGCCTTAAACAAGAATGGCACATCACTATTTCAGCCAATAACCCTAACAGGGTGCAAATTTCATACCCCCTTGTCTCTAAGGACAAGTCGTGATGAAAATGAATGTCACTTTCTACTTATTTATACAAAATTTAACCTAAAATTAATATTAGTTCATAATTAATGGGTTGACCTCGCTAGTTTTTTGACACAAATTAAATCTGGACAAAATAAAATGAATTTGCATATAAGAATCACTCTAGGGGTGATGTCATGCCCCTCTAGGGTGACGTTGAACCCCATATGTGGAACGTTCAACAGGGAAAGTGGAACGCTTGGCCTCTAGAGGCCTAAAATGATCCCCACACATGACATCAAGCTCACAAATGCCTCCAAAGATGAAACCCTAGCTTTGGATGATGTTTAGGGATATCATGGTGACGTACAAGACTCTCAAGGGATAACATCCATGTGGGAAGAGAAAATCCCCATGGGTCTAGGTATGTCAGGGTGCCTCCAAAGGCAACGTCCTTCTTTCTCCCGATGCAAGTTTTCAATCTCTTCTTACCCATGGCTAGGGTTTCAGTATCCATTTGTGGGCTTTAATCCCCCATGAAGGTATGAGCTAATCATTCCCTCATGTGTACCTGTCCACTGGGAAAGGTCCTGCAACAACAACAAGTAAACCCTCCAGGGGTTCATAAGTCACATGGATCATAACATGTAAATCACATCCAATGATTAAATTACCCAAATATATGCATCAAACCCCCCTTAACCCAAACAAATTCTCAAAGATGTTATGGAATTTGATAAGTTAGGTTTGGAGAAGGTATCATGGTGTCCTATTGGGATAACCTCTCTTGAGTTTGGGGTGTTTCCCAGGTGAGATGTAGTCCAAGTCAGTGTATGAGGTGGCATGGGGTAAATATTTGGGCATGGTGTGCCTGTAATAACATGGGAATGTAAAGTCTTACCTGTGGGTTCTTTTGTAGAGGGAGAGTTGCACCTTGTCATGAATGGAATTGTTTCCTAGCCCATTCATTTCATTTTACTCTTAGCTTTATTTCTTTTCATATTTTTCTCTTTTTCTTCAAGGAAATAGTTGAGGGCCACTGTCCTGGATTGATGACCAGAGGTGACAGGATTATCCACAAAAAATTCATGGAAATGAGAAGGTTGGCCTGTAATGAGGCCCCCTTTCTCTTTGCTATGCCACCAAGAGCCACTACCCTGGCTTGGTGACTAGATAGGTGGTAGTGTCATACCACTACATGCCCATGGTCATAATAGGTCGGCTCATGATGAGACCTCCTATCCATCAACTAGTACCTTGAGTGTTTATGTTATCTTATGGGTCCCGTTTTCTTACTAAGAAGATTTTCAATGCTTTATCGGGGATCCCTAGGTGAAGCATATCGAAAGTTTCAACATTGGATTTTAACTCTTGCCAGCTACTTTTACCCTCTGGGCCTTTAGCCCCTTCTTCCCACAAGGTAAGGTACAACCCTTCCTAGTGTAGCCAATCCCAATGCCCAAATAAGGATAGGGGAGATGGAAGGAATAAATATGGAAAGTGGTAAGTACGGAGGGAATGAATGATGAATTTTCATAGATCCACCCAATAACAACCCATCCTAAAGGAAAAACAACTTACTAGGGAACCATGCCACCCTTCTAGGTATGAACGAGGCAAAGAGCATAATTTCCAAGTAAACGTCATGAAATGAAGAAGGATTGAATACAACATATTCAAGTGCTTCAAAAATCAGAGTGATACATACCATGATACTCAGACTCATTACCTCATCGAGAAAGACTCATCGCTACTTCAGTACCAGGCTGGTGTGATGGATACTACTGCTGGTGATAAGTGGATTGCAATGAAGAAAAGAGGGGCCCTCTAGGGCCATGCTCAAGTCGCCTGGATCCCAATACTCCATTTCTAGGACTTGTGGGCCTCAAGACATGATCTCCTTAGTTATCCGTAGGCTAGAGGATAACAGGTTCCTCCAACCAAGGCCATCCCAAGTTAAACAATATCTCATGGATTTTAGTCCCAAGGCTCTCTTTTTACAATCAACCAAGTGGCTAGGACATGATAATTTCTTCAAGTAATAGATGATATTCGAATACCACTCTTCATTCTCCAATTCACTCAATACAACATTCACTTGATCATTTTCATTTAGCCCCAAATATTTATCATCTCCTTCTGTTAAATGTTAGCCAAACCTTGCCACTTTATGATCTTAGTTGGTTTAATTTCCATGTCATATTCTTGAATATTTGATACCCATTCACCCCTAACTCCAAGACATTCTTGTTGTACTAACACGTCCTTAATAGCTAGGTATGAGACAAAGGTTATTATTTTATTGTACTCGACATAACTTATAAATTGTTTCAATGATTGCACCAATGAATAAGCTTGCTTCTCTGTAATCATGTAATTTAATTCAACATCCCTTATATTTTGACTCATGAAAGAAATGGGTTGCTTATTATTTTCCTTATTAATTTGCAAGAGCATGCCAACAACAATATCTTCAGATGCAGATTAAAAAAATTGATAAAATATCGAGAATAATTTGGGATGACAAGATGTGGTGTCATTGTGATATCTTCTTTAATATATTTAAATTATTTCCTACTACCATCATCCCACTTGAACAAAACACCTTTCTTTAATAGATCATTCATTGGTTTGACAATCACAAATTTTTTTGGAATGAATCTTCTTATAAAGTTGATTTTACAAAAGAATGACTGTTAATTGTTTCTATTATCTGGGAAAGAGATCTTTCTAATGGACTAATATCTTGCTGGATCAATACAGATACCATCTTTAGAAACAATATGACACGAAAAATTCCCTTGGTCTATACCAAATTTTGACTAAGTTAGGATTAAATGAGATTCCATACTTCCTACATCTCTCAAACACTTTCTTTAGATGATGCACATGTGCATTCCTCTCTTTGGACACCATAATCAAGTAATCTTGGTAAATTTAAATTGTCTTTCTAACTAAATMTCTRGAAGAAAAATCCACAACCCTCTGAAAATTTGATCCATYTTTTAAAACACTAAAGGGAATTATCAAGTGCTTATAAGMTCCCCATAGRGTGTTKAATGTTGTCATAATTTGGTCTTCTCTTTGAACAAAAATYGGCTATATMCCGAGAAACCATCAAATAHRAAAAACATTCCAACCCYAGTAACTCTTTGTAACATATTTTCCATATTAGGAAAAGGGTAATTGTCTTTGAGAGAAATTTGATTAAGGTTTCTAAAGTCAACACATAATCGAATATCACCATTCTTCTCCCAAACTACAACTATGTTGGCCACCMAATATGAATGTCTAATGGGGGCTATGATATTCACATCAATCATCGTTTGTAGTTCCTTTTGGATCAAGGGGGMTAACATGGGGTTTCTATTTATTTTCTTTTGTCTAAAAGGTTGTRCCCCTTCTTTTAACAAAATATTTTGATGACTTATGTCTCCTTTCTAGGCCTTTAAATCATCGAATGACCAAGAATATACATCTTTTTACTCATGGATCATTTTTTTTTATATCTCTCCCCTCATCATGAGTAGTGTTATTTCCTAATTTGACCATCCTAGGAGTATATGTTGAACCAATGTTGATCTCAAAATATTCTTCAGATCGATCAATAACCTTTTTCCCTTTGTACATGTCATGTCTATTGAAGATTCTCTTCAAGAGAACAATTCCTTTTGGAATTGAAATTTTTGGCAAGTCTTCAATTTCCAACTCTTGAATCTTAGTTTCTCCTTTCCAATTAACTTGGTTTTTCAAAAAATCTTCCGAATTATTTAGAAAATGGACAATTTGAGCATAATCATGAAAAACCTACCAATGCTCAAAGTTGTCGAGAATGGTTGGTTTGAAAACTATTTCCATTTTACACTCACCTGTGACCAACTCCCTGCATGGTTGCAAAGTGGATGTTGTTATTGCTAATGCATCAACAATTTTTTTTTTCTTTTAGAACTTATTCAATTGCAAAAGAATAAAAAAGTTTTATAGTTTCCCATATTGCATTTCTATACCTTTTCAATCTGTCGTTCTTTGCAACAAACACTTTATTTACTTACAAAACAATAATATCATAATCCTTGATTTCATTTAAACACTTAATTCCCATGTCTTGGGAAAATTATAATCGTAGACTCAAGGATTCATACTCAACAATGTTATTAGTACAATCAAACTCATGTCTATATGACAAAATCTCATCAATGCCTATTAGAGACAAAACAACACTCCCAACTCGACCTCCTATCCTAGATAGAGCACCTTCAAAACACATGGACCAAACACCATCATGGTTCTTTTCCTTCTTTGGCACTAGTGAATTTTCAAAGACACACAAGTTGCTAAATTCCTCATCAACACACATCAACCCATTCATAGGGTCCTTAGGATCTTCTACTTGGTATCTCATAGCCGACTGTATGTAAAGGGTGATAAAGGTTCCTTCATAGATTGGGATGGTTTCATAAGATAAGTCCATTTTAATTCCACCTCCAAAACTTGCATCCCACATTTTAGAAAATAGCATTCCCCAGACTTCAGACACATCTATTACTACAACATTATGTGGTTTTCAATCCCAACTGGTTCTTGACCTTTAAAGACATCACATTAGTGGAATCCATAGAATGTAACATACAATTATGGAAGAGGTTATTCACGACCAAGGGGATGAAGAAAGGTGCATTCCCTCCATTCTTTGTATCATAATTCATGGATTTCAAAACTAGAAGAGGATATTTAGGTCTCTCTTCAACATTCAATAACTTTTTCACTTTCTCCATCTAGGAAGGAATCTTGATTAACTCGGAGAGAGGGATAAGAACCATAACCTTAGCCAAGACATTTTTCACATCAAAATTTAAGTGCACATCATAATTCTTGTTTGATGTTGATGGAGTATTTGGATCAATATTCAAAGGTGAAGGGTATTGAGTAAAATTCTTTCTTGGTGGCTCAGGTTGCGAAGTATCAGGTACTTTTTTTCTTTTAGTGTATTAAAGGTATTTCTC
Organism: Picea sitchensis; assembly: GCA_010110895.2. Taxonomy (NCBI): domain Eukaryota; kingdom Viridiplantae; phylum Streptophyta; class Pinopsida; order Pinales; family Pinaceae; genus Picea; species Picea sitchensis. The sequence continues at coordinate 37,634 of SNQJ01S0021473.1, read as the reverse complement.
TTTCCATAACTTTTTCTTAGACTCTTCTTCCATGGAATTCAAAATTCCCAACCTTGCCAACCTAGCTACATCAAAGATTTTATGTTTGATTTTCTTCATTTTCTCATCAATGATTGTGTAAGTCATTTGAGGCACAATATATTTAGGATCTAAATATTCAACAACGTTCATATTCTCATGGCCACTAAAATATTCATCTTCCTTATTATTTTTATTTTGAGGGAATTTTCATTCTCTATGTCACTCATTGCAAGACAAGAACCACATGATTCCTTCTTAATTAATCATATTAGAAGGGGAAAGGGGGGTTAGACACCCTTTTCTTAGAAGGATGTCTATTTATATTCCACCCTTGATTTCCTCTTATTGTACATTTGTTATTATACTGAGGTATAGGAGGAAAGTTTTGGTGTTGACCCTTTTCCCTTTCCAAAAACATTACTTTATTTAGGAGAGTGGCTTGCGTTTGCATGATTTCTATTCCCAATTCATCAAACTTTTGAGCTAGAGACATTACATGGTCTTGGGAAAGATCGACATTATTGAAAGCCTTAGGCTTAGTCTTTAACATAGAATGAGGCACACACTAAAAGGCTCTAATTTAGAAGTTAACATATTCTCTTCAATTTTTCTAGCCCACCCTTGAGCTTCCTCTAAGTTGTTTGGTAATTTATCTCTCAACATAAAACTAAATTTCCCATCAAAAGCATTGGTGTGTTTTAGGAGGATGGAACCATCTCTCAACTTAAGATCATTAGGTATTTGTTTGATCAAGTTGCTAAACCTCTAATGAAACTCCCTAGTTTCATTATCCTTCTTTTTGATCTCATGGAATTGGGTTAACATCAATCTACCATCCTTTCTTATTGCCCATATTTTCATGAAGGCCTCATGGAAGTATTTACAACTTCTAATACTATTGACATGCAAACTATTATACCATCACCTAACATTTTCTTCCAAGTTTATTGAAAAGAGTTTCATAGCCACATCCTCATGTCCATTTGGGACACCATATATACCAAGGGAATTATAAAAATGAGTGATGCGGTCTTCAACTATGATGACATTATTGCGTGAGAACTTAGGTAACCACTTATCAAACTTATTAGGTAAATTATGAGGGTACTCTTGAATCCTAGACATATCCAAGGCCTTGTGGTAATTTGTAATGCATGTTTGAGTTTCCATTATGATTACCCTTGAAGTACCAATGATAAGGGTTCTTATGTCCTCTAGGATTTCAAGGTTATCTTTTGAAGCACGTGAATTCCTTGGGATTCTCCTTCTATGGAATTTTATAGGATTAGCATATATACGAAAAATTCTTTGGTTGAAACTTCTTGCAGCGTATCCAACACTTGGGTTTTCTTCCTATGGAGTTGCTAGATGAGTAAAATTAGGTAAGGTTTTGGTTTCAACTCATTAAAAGGTTTGAAAAATATACTTTGTATAACCAAGGAGAATGACTCATTTTTCCCTAGCAATGACACCAAAGTGTTATGACATAGTCTTGCACCTCAATGCAAATCTCACACAAAGGCACAAAGACGAGTGTAACACGAAATTATTTCCATTGTCACCTAGACAACTACTTCCTTATTTTTAGTGAAGGACAAGTTAAACATAAGGGAGCCTTCCTTGGTAGGACCTAGGGTTCCAAAGGCAAGGCGAGGAAAGTATAAGGTCACCTATGTTGCTATCCAAATTACCACCAATTTATTATGATATGTAAGTTGTGAATTAAGGTGGTTATCACGGTAAATTCTATATTTAGGTTATTCACTTTTAGGGCTATTTTAGAGGGCTTGTTAGATGATTTTCCAATGAAAATTACTCCCAAAAAATCTAGATCTGAACTCTACTAAGGGCCATTATAAAACTTGCTTGAAAGATGAATAAATTCAACAATAGACAAGTAATAAAAAATAGTATGGTTCAGCCAGTTAAACATATTTTTTATGAGTGTTTTCTAGGTCTAAAACAACAAGTAAACCTAGAATTAATACAACTTTCTTAGTCTAAAATTTTAGGGCATGTAACAGCCAACAAAACCAAGTCGTTTCACTCTAAAAATTGCAGAAATATAAACCAACAAGTTTATAAGTTAGATGATTTTCGAATTCAAACACATGCAAAATAGACAAGATGTTTAGTGTTTCTATGGATGGAAATTTATATGCAAGCTACAAAACATCAGATTTACCATAAAAGAAATGCAAAAGAAATTGGAATTTTGATTTTATAATTGACTAGACAAGAATAGATTATTGCCTACTTGATGTTTTTTGGAATATGGGGTGTTGACGGGCTAGAATGACCTGTTTAATCAGATGAGGGAGAATTCTCAATGGTAGGTCCCAATCATAACTGCTCTCGTTTGGGGTAGCATTTCCCACGAGTTTATGGTCCTCGTTGCTTCTTAGAATTAGAAGAAATAAAAAGGGGAAAGACATTGAGTTTGCCCCCAAAGAGTTCTAAATAATTCTAAGACTAATCTAACTAAAGGAAACTAATCTAATCTAACTAATTCTCGCCTATCCCGAGAGAAAAAATGGAAGATGAGCACAACTTAAAATGAGACTTTGACAGTAGAAATAGTTCATGGAAGCCAAGAGCATGTTATAACAATACTACTACAGAAATTATCCCAAATAGTCGAAAAGGAAATTTGTAACATCATCCCTAGACTCATAAGAAATCACAATAGCATACGAATCCAGAATACTAAGCACGTAAATAGTTCATATGATCAATACCTAGAAAACGTAAAACACAAATATAAGTGTAGAATAGTCCCACAAGCATTCACTAATTTTCATGAGTTCAAAATGCTTCCTGCTCTATATTACTCAAAGACAATAGTACCATATTTTGTTAAAAAGGGAAAAATTCCATCTTTTCTACTATCAGATCTCTTTTATAAGACCAGAGAGAGACTTTTCACTTCCCATGGCTATTCATTTCATTTTCCCCCAATTTGTTTTTTACATTTCGAAAATCTAGATGTGAGAGTTACAAATGGAATATGAAGAGACCCCTGGGTGGTTATTTTTGTCCTCTGGTAGTTTACAAATGATATTTATTGAAAAACAATCATTGACTCTGCCCATTGGCGTTATCTTTTGTTTCTCGAAAGTTTCTGGGAATTTATGGCTTCGATCTATAGAATGTGATAATTGTGGCTTCATGTTCTCTATATTATCTTTCCATTGAGCTATTGTTGGTTCTATTTCATTGCTCGTAGCGCAAGATATGATTGTTTGAAGTGGGCATATCTACTTCTCCATCCAAATTAAGGTTCTTTTTGTGTTTCACATTTATGGATGATTGCATCTCTTAATATCCAAACTTTCTATTCTATCATGTTCTTCTCTCATATATCTTTCCATCGATCTCTCCTGGGCCTGATTTTGTTTCTTACAACCGCAGATATGGCTTCGTGAAGTTGGTATGGCTAATTTCCCCCCCAAATTCGTGGGTGTCTATTTTCTACATTTTTTTTCATCTTCCGCAACCTGCCTAGCCTAGATACCTATACCACTATGTTCCTCTGTCTGATACCTTTCCAATGAGGTATCACAGGCCTCATTCCAACACCTATAACAAAATTTATGACCATTTGAAAATTGTCACTCAACAACCATTGATCAAGCCTCCAGGTGAATCTGGACCATTGATCTTCATCCTAAAAAGAAACCCCACATGCATGAGAGAGTTAAACAATTAGTTGTTAAAAAGGTTCAACCTTTATGGATAGTTTGAATCAGAACCCAGGCGGCGTGGGATCCACGACTTGTAGAATAGTTTTTTCTAATTTTCCTTTTTTTTAAATGAAGAAAATAATAAAAAATGAAAATATAATACAATGAAAAATAAAAAATAGAAAAAATATTATTTACAGAGTTAAAAATGAAATTTAACCCTAATCTATTAAAAATGATATTTACAAAAATTATGCTACCCCCCACTAGATTCAAACGTGTAACCTCGGAGGATGAGACACACGGTTTTAACCATTAGGGAAATCCATGTTTGTTGTTTATATTATTTGCGAGAAAACATATATCCATGAAAAACTGGAAAAGGGATTAAATAAAAAATAAATTAAGTAAATATAAAAAATAAACAATAAATAAAATAAAAAATAAAATTAATAACTCAATAAAATATTAAATAAAACAAATGTAATTTAAAAATGAAATAAACAAAAATTAATAATTAAAAAATTAAAACTAAAAAATTAAAAATAATAAAATAATAAAATATAATATAAATCCCCTCCCTTTTCGTTGTTAGAATATTATAGCTCATCCTCACTTATATTTCACTCCACCTCCTTATCACCGACGACGAGCTTCCTCATATCGTTGATGATTAGATTAACCTTTATTTCATTGATGAGCACATTGCAATACACTTTACTCGTTAGCTCAACACTGCACACTACCCATGCTTTAAAGCAATTAATAAGATAATATAAAAAAGGGGTGCACATATTCCAAGTAATAAAATAATATTAAAGGTAAGGTGGGTTGGGGTATCATCGTCAGGAAAGGGAAGTAGGTGAGGGTGTGGTATCACATGGTAAAATCGCCGATGATGACATCGTCATCGATTCACCCAAGCTTGCACTCTCGATCATATCCATGTGAAACATAAACATTTAAAAACCAATTAAAATTTTCCCTTTGTTTGCACATTTTTACCAACATTATTGTATTCAATTAATTTACATGACCAATATATTGTGTAGTCGTCGGGATTTTACAAGGGATGAGAGGTAAGCCTTGTGAATTCTCCAAAATTTCCCAACAACCATCATTCCACTCAGAGTCATTCATGTGAGAAAAAAAAATTCTAATATGTTCATTTTCCTATATACATTAATTAAATATGTTATAATATAATGTAATTATTCTTTATATTATAAAGAACAAAAACCCACTTCTTGTTTACAAGAGAAAAACTATCTTGAGGAAGAACATATTGAATGTGAAACCACACCTAATGCAAATCCCACTGATTCACAAGCAATCACCGATGTGCTTAAGGAGGAGGAACTACCACTCAGTGAGTCACTTTCTGAAAACTTTACTGGTTCTAGAGAAGATTTTAAGTCTCTTATTTCTTCCACTTATTACCACTTGTATTCTAATCTCTTTAATCTTTTAACTTTGTAGGGAGATACTCATGGTCCTACTCAAATAGACTCAATGGGGATAAACCTTGTTGAAGTACTTGATGGTGGTGATGTGCATTTGGAAGATAGAGAGGTGTGTGACAGGCACTACAACCCTCCATTTTTCATTTGATCTTGCTTACCTCCCTTAAAATGGATCCCCTTATTTTTTGAGCCTAAGAGAAAGCCTCATAAGTCTCCCTCTCCATTTCGATATTCTTTTGATAACTCATGTTTCACTTCAAACTCCTATGAATAGCTCGAAGGAGTTACATTAAACTACTTCGAACAGTTCAGAGGAGTTAGTTCAAACTCCTCTGAATAGTTCAAAGGAGTCACTTCAAACTCCTCTGAAGAGTTCATAAGAGTTATTGTATTTTGCTATGATACACAATGATATCGTGAGAGTCGGGAGAAACTCCTCCGATGATATCGAAGTAGTTAATTCTAACTCCTTCGATATGTTCAAAAGAGTTACTTTCAACTATTTTGAACACATCGCAAAAGTTACTATCTCGACTTCCAAATTAATCGAAGAAATTTCTCTTAACTCCTTCGATCAAATCGACCCCAACCATTGCATTTAATGCCATAAATGGCCATGTGGATATATAAATGGAACGAGGTTAGGTTTAGTGTTATCCTACCATTTGAAAGTGAACTATGAAACCTGAGGATAAATGTGCTAAGTTGAACTCCATTCAAGGCTCTCACCTATCCATATCCACCACATGGTGGCCTAATCTAGGTAAGATTACCTCACCTCTCTTCCTTTTTTCAGGCTAGGGTTCGGTCTTTGTTTATTAGTTTTCCTTACTCCCTTGCTCTATATCGATGATCCTCTTCTCTCGCTCTTTGTCATTTCACTCTCGACCACCCCCCCTTTCTCCAACCTTATGTTTCATTTAGAACCTATTCCTTTCCATGGGATGCACAACCAGTCGGCCCTTTCCCCTTCACCACGATGGACCTTCTCTTCATCCTTAGAATTAACCCTTGCAATCCCCCCCAAGCTCGCCAGAAGCACAAAGACCTTTATTTAGAAATTCCTAGGGTTTCCTCACTCTCCTTGAAACTGGTCATGATTTTTCCCCGGATTGCTTTCCCATTCTCGCGAAAAAATTCCCTAACTGGGTTCCAAAGGAACTTCTTTGATGCATTCGGAAAAGTTAAAGTTATCTCCTCCACATAGCTCAGAGCAATTGAAAAAAACTACTCCGAGCATATCATAGGAGTTACTTTTAACTCTTCCGAGCATATTGAAGGAGTTACTTTCAACTCCTCTGATATGATCGAAGGAGTTACTCTTAAGCTATTTGGCCTCTTTGGTATTTGTGATATTTCCTTTCGATGACATATCAGAAGAGTTGGAAACAACTCTTTCGATCTCATCGAAGGAGTTGTTACCAAATCCTCCGAGGTGACTGAAGGAGTTGTCTTTAACTCTTCTGATCACCATTCTAGATTTTTTTTTCGAAACATTTATTTCTAACCCCTCCGATCTGTATCAAATAAGTTTCCTTTCAACCTGACATCTACAAAAATAATCTTGCTATGCCTCAGTAATTTCAGTAATTCTTATAATTGTCTGATTATTTAGCTGTATTTCAAAATCATGCTCTAAATTTATCCTTTCTGCAGGTTCAGACATGTCACCATGGAAGAAGACAATGACGAAAGCAATAGGGGTTGAGCCATCTAGAAACTCCCGGAAAATAGTAGAGGCAGAAATTGTCAGGACCATATATGATGATACATCGAGACCTCTAGAGAAGGATGTAGAAACCTTAAAATGGGAAGAATTATATTATATTTTCAAGAATTCAAACTTCTCCGTGGAGGCAGAGGAGCCAGATGAGATCCAGGTGTTCAGGAACATTAGAAAGTCAGGAATTTTTAGGGTGGCAACACATCCAATGGTCTTCCCTTGTGCACACGCCATTTCTTGGATTTTGAAGAATATAGACCTAAATAGTTGATATGTTTGTAATGCAAGAAAATAACATATAGCTTCATTCAGGCTCGATGATTTAGATAAATGCTATCATATTGAAGTTGGGAACAAAATACTGTATAGTCAACTCCTCAATGAGTTGTAACTTACACCGAACGATTTATTCCTTGCATGGTACAAAGTAGATAATCAATTCAAGTATGGACCCAAGAGTCAGTACCCCACAACCAATTTAAGGAGATCATACCAATATATGGTGGCCATGCTTTCTAGGTTATACAAGGAACCAGATTCAACTCATTTACCCCTATTGTACATGCCCCTAACTTATTTATGTGCATATGTGGGGGTCTCATTCAGCTGGGCAGACATATTGTCTAATAATATCAAATCTTCCATCTCTGCAGTTACACAAGCACAACCAAGAAACTTTCTCAGTTTCCATATGTCTTCATATCTCCTAGACATAATGTGTACTGCCCAAAGGTACCCAAACATGGGGTGGAGTTGGTTTCCCCTGTCAACACCGTTATCCACATCTATTGCAAAGTGATTTGGGAGCACAAATACCGAACAAAATATCAAAGAATCTGTGAGCACTTCATTGCCCCATTGTATGAATTTATCTTTTGCACCTCACCACCTTGTATGACAGACAAAACCATAAAAGTCATAAGAAATATCGAGGGCTGGTATCTGATGGAGCACGGTACCTATATAAGAATATATGGTGTGATGAAACCACCCCACTTACTCCCTCGGTTCGTTCCTGACAAACTTGTGCTTCAGGAGGTGGAATATCAAACTATCATACATGGGGTCGGAGGAATGATATACAAATCAAAGAAAGTGATTTGGCCTCTACTACCTCTATACATTGACAACTATTTCTTTGAGAACACCAAGCAAGCTCAAGAAGAAGTGGATATCTTACTTTCCTACCACTTTGGAGAGGAAATATTCAGGAGGCACGACCGTAAGAATATCTTCAAAGAGCATTTCAATAGCATGAGACTCCTGTATGAATACACCACTGAGTTCTGGGAAGAAGAGGAGGTGCATCAAAACACCAAAAATTATGATGAATTCATTTTCAACAGGCGAAGATATCCAAAAGGAAGGATCGCGGATGAAGAAGATGCACGAGAGGTGGCCAGAAAAGAGGCAGAATGAGATGAAGCTAAGAGATCTTCTCCCATCTTTGTGTCAACTCATTCAGGTTCCATAGAAGAGGAGGAAGGAGCACCAACAAATAAAAAGAGAAGAGACAAAGAGAAGGTGTTTAAAAGGAGGAATGACACTAAAAAGAAACAAAAAATAGAAGCCAAGAAAGAAAAGGCCAGGGTAGAAAATGAAGCAAAATTTAAATCTGAAGTTGAAGCAAAAACAAAATCTGAAGCAAAAACTACTGTAGAAAAATAAAAGGAGCTAGCAGAAGCGACAAGAGTAGCAGTGGAATTAGTAGAGAAAGTGAAAAAATAAGCAGCGGATAAAGCTACTGAAGAAGAAAGACAGAAGAAGAATACAAAGGATAGAGAAGGTGACACAGACCGGATGGAATTGGATATCCCTGGAATGTCCACCGTAGGTATATGAGGAGAAAAAATGAGCAGTGGTTTAGGCCTCGGGCCCTTGGAACCTTTTTGATCGACTGAATTATTGGATCTAAGAAGTTTCACATACAATAGTAAAACCAATAGAATTGTGCAAGAAAGAGTGAAAAAGGTTCCAACAACAGAAGGATCCCCTTTGTCAGTGGTTACTGAAGTCCATGTCACAGGAGATGTCAAGGAAAACCCTATGGCAACATCTAGGGAAGGATTTTCATTTATGGATCTAACCATAGACAATATATAGAGGCCATGGTAGCAGAACGAAGAGAAAGAGGTGAGGATTAGGGAGCTAGAAGAGAGGCTTCAACAAGTAAAGATCGATGAAAGAAGTCTCCTAGACTTTAGGACAATGATGAAAAAGTGAGGAATGGTTTGAAAGGTGCCATCATTGACATGTATGCCAATCTACACCACTTACAAAATGTGGCTGCAATAGTTATTGACCAAAACAAATGGATACAAATGCACCTGACACAATACAACACTATTTGTGAAGGTATAACTGACATTGATACTTGGATAGAAGATAATCCTGATGTATCTCCTGAGCCGTATAGACCCTCAAAATCAGCGAGAAAGACATACTTGTATGCATTAGATCATTGTCAGCAGGTAGGGAAAAGAGCAGATAAAGAAGTAACCAAGGCGATGGAAATATGTTCAAGGACTCACAAAACTGCCCAAGAACTGATAAGGAATGGCCATCTCCTAATATTAGATGAACTTGGGAATAATTTGGTCACAGAAGAATTGGTGAATGCAGTCCAAGACAACACAAGTCGAAGGAGAAAAATAGTCTAAGCAACAACCTCTGGCTCCACCATCTCATTGACCAACATCTACTACAGCCGGTGAAGCTTCACACTATGCTACTAACTTTCATGAAAAGACTAGATAAGGATATGAGTGTCCTTGATGACATCATCGCAATGAATGAAGCAACACTGGAACAACTATCATACAGGAGAATCAAGTCACTATATAACTAGTTGGAAGTTTGGATAGCTTATCTACGGAGAAAAATTTCATATGGAAAGGACAAACGACTGTTTTTCTCTCATATTTTTCCTAACCACTTCAAATTTCGTCCTTTCTTCCACTTGTCATTAGAATAGAGAATATGAACAATTTTGTGACAACCTCTTGAAGAAGAAGGTGAAAGGGCACTAGCTTTTTGTATAAAATAGAGTAGAAACTCATTAGAATATACTTTTGGATTTTCAAGCATTGTATAGACCCAAGAACATTTTTGAGAACTTATACACTTTTAATGAATATTGAGAATCCCTCAGGGACATCATGTTATAGAAGGAATTCTGTGTAGAAATGGATCGAAGCTTTGAACAACTTCAAGTGAAGATAATTGTTGTTTCTATGGACTATAAGAATGTTGTGTTTGTTGTAGACTAATTCCTATACAATCTTTGTCATTCTGCAGTTATTGATATTTCTTTGGATATTTCAATGCCTTGAGATTTGTGGGTTATTACAGTATATGTTGTTGTGATCTAGACTAATCTGGTTATATACATATGTATGCATTTGTCTCCAATCTTCCTCTTTTGTTACAACTAACTGTATAAAAGTTGTGTAAGGTCTTGGTTGCATTAAAACTCATCGATTACTCTAGTGTGATCCTAGATAGGACAGGTTAGCATATATTAGTTTTCTCTACATACATGGTCTTCATCTACATCTTTTCATTACATCCACCCACTTCATCGATACACCGGGCCGTAACCGGTACAAAAACCAAAAGACAAAAATAAATGGCAGCCGAGCCAAATTTTGAATGGGACTCCTAATCCAAACGGTGTATAGTCTAATTGGGACTGTATACCGGGGAGTATTGCTTGTTTTGTTTTGAAGAAGTTGAACCCATCAACAAGAGGATAAGGCCTCTTCCCATGAACTAATCATAACCGAGCCTTACCAGACTTGTTCATGGGATGAAGAGAATTTTGTAGCAAATGTGTATCAAAGGATGTCTTCTTCTTTCTCTTCTTCATTTTTGATCAATAGAGAATCTTTGTGTTCAAGTATCCCTCTAATTAATATTGTTGATAATAGAAGTTCTCACCTTTGTCTTGAAATTACCTCTGATACCATGGTGGATGCTAGTCTATGTAGATCATTTATTTCCACGATTTTTTCTCAAGTTAATGGTTCTTGAAGTGTGAGTCTAGGGAGATTTGCCAGGATTATCAGGAACTTTGGTATATGCCGATGGTTATGTAAATCCCTTATTCTTTTGGTTTGTCTTCAAGGATAAATAAATTCATTAGCTCGAAGATGCTTTCATCGAGAACACCTCACATGTATTCTATGCATGATTCTCATTTGGTATGCTACTTTCCATTGAAATCCTTCTATCAATTCTATGATAGAAGTGCAATATTTTACAATATAATTGAAGCATGGTTGGAGAGATCTTGGTTGGAACAATTTCCCATGAATTATCATTGTCATGTATTTAATATGGTGAATAAATTTTATCATTCTTTAATTTTTCCTATATTTACTCTTTTTATTCCATGTTTTGTTTCTATTCTTTAGTCATGAACATATGTAATGAACCCTCTATTATGACATCAAATAAGTGAGTGCATTAGTGGTAATTTGTTTTTTGAAACAACTGTTAGGACAAGTGATATGCGACAATATCATACATAAAAAATTACACTTTCAAATCTCATCACACCACTATGGAACAAGAATTTGAATACAAGATCATTGTTATTCAATATTAACCATATTACATCAAGATCACAACATATATCTATATTGTTCAAGATTAACCATATTACATCAAGATCACAACAAATATCAATATTATTCAAGATTAACCCTATCACATCAAGATCACAACAGATATCTACCCTCCCAACCTATCCTGCAAGGTTAGGACCTCCAAGACACATAATCAATGCTTAAGTCCATGATTCATTTGATTGATTTTGACCATTTAAGGTCTCAGGACTGATGACTGTTATGAAGAATGAGGAGATGTCTAGTTCCCTAAACCAAAATCATACTCCAAATTTCGTGACTAAATCAACAACAATACCCATCATAAATTCTTTTAAACAAGAGTATATTCTACTATGAATTAACAATCATTTAAGAATCATTCATGTGAATTGAGCATATAACATCTTATAACATTTCTTGTGAAGCATATCAAGAAATTATATTTAACACGCATGTGATGAATCCACACATTATGTTCTAATGCCAAAAGGTACCAACTTTTCATACAATGCACATGCTAATCTTAACGGAAAATAATCAATTTCGTTTCAAGTTAGACTCACAAATTTCATTTAATTCATAAATCTAAATAAACATTCAACAATAATTCTTAATTGGTAAAACAGTCATGATTCCGAAAATATAAAATAATCATATTATACATACATAACATGATTACATAATTTCTATCTTGAATTTTTGCAATTAAACTCTTATTTTATCTCCGATGTAAGTTGTCCTATATCAATGAATCATTATCGTAATACTTGTTAATGTCATCGATAAATTTCTAGGTACCAAAATCCTAAATTGTCAATACAACTTACTTCCCATTTAAATCTCATTCTATAATGTATCCTTAGGTTATACTTTAAAGTCCTAAAGAGTATCATAAATATTATCTCCTTATTTATAATAAAATATATGATAAGTTAAATAGATACTTAAACTCTTGAAACATTATTCTAAAGAAGTATCACTCTAAATATTATTATTTTATAATACCCTTAAATATTCTCTCATAAGATCATCATTCTTCATCACTAAAAGTTTTACTATAACCATAATCCCCGTTTGGATGCACTCTAAGCCTTAACATAGAGAATCCTAATACAACTTCACATAGTGGTTCACTCAAACTTTTCTTGTAAAAAGTCAACTATGAAAAACTAAGTCTATATCCAGCTTTGCCTATCCATTGACCGTAGCCATGCAATTTCTAAAGGCATAGGTTTGCAAGGTTAAAAAGCAGTGACCCTTCAAATTTAATTACTAAGAAATACCAAGGATTTGGAAGCGATCCAATCCCATTTCAGTTTTATGGCTTGACAATTAAATGGACAGCTACAAAATAATTTCTAAATTCTGGTCGTAATTAAAAATGACAACGAACAAGAATTTTAAATATATACATTTCTTTTTATACTTTCCAGTTTAAATTCTAGCTTCTAGCATTCTATTAATTGTTTTTTGTCAACACAACCATCATAGCTCTGAGTTACAATGTAACTAAATCCACGGTGATACTAATATTTATTTCCACATTTACGAGTTACAACTACAGTAAACTAATTGACATTAATTGTATTCGGTATCGACATTAATTGTACAACGATTTTGGAAATTTCATTCAGGGTTGCAAATTTAAATCTGATAGCAACCCTAACAATTTAAAATATATCAACATGCATAACCTTTGACAACGAACCAACAAATTCAATGTTATTGTATATGAATTAATTGGGCAACAAATAAATAAATTCTAAGTCCAAATTGTAAACTTATGTGACAACGAACCAGAATATCGAAGTCATGGGTTTTAGTTCATTTCAAAAATCGGAAGTTGCAATTTAAATGGGTAGCGTTCCTAACAATTTAACTCCAAAATTTACTATTTTATTTATACAACGCCTATACACAGATTCTAATTTTCCAGAACTAGAAAATTGACAGCGTGTAACACACCCACTATCATAATTTTAAAAACTTTGGATTAATCTCCCACAAGTGAGAAATCTTCAGAAAACCGGCATTTGCGAAATGCCAACCCCTGGTTAAATATTGGGATTCGGGGTTTCGGAGGTTGTGGTGTCGAGGGTCCCTGTCCTCTCGAATCCCCGATCACCGATGGAACGAATTTTTGACGCGCCCCTTTGGTTGCCTCAGCCCCGCTTGGCTAAGCCTTTGATTCGCACGACTGGTTCCTATATGACCATACGACAGCTTCTCGTCGGGGTTTCGGGGTTTGCGGTGCCACGGTGCACAAGCCCTTGTAACTTCCGATTCCCCGATCCCCGATGCCACTTGGCGTGGACTCACGGCCAAGCTTGATCTTCCGACATCTGTCCCTCAGATGGACGACTCAGATCCTATCGGTGAATCGCGGATCGCGATTCCGGAAGGCAAGAGGTCTATGTATTCAAAAACCCCGATATGCCGAACTCCGACTCTCTAGGATCCTCTGCCACATGTCCCTGCTGTTTGACGGCTCCGATCTTGTCGGGGTTTTCACTTGGATTTCCCCGAGTACTTGTCCATGGGAATGCTGATTTCCCGATGGAAAATATCCCGATTCCCTTCCGGATCTCCTGACACGCGTCACGCATAATGGACGGTCCAGATTCAATCGGGAAATCGCGTATCGCGATTTCATTGTGCAATGGTTCTACACTCCT
>SNQJ01S0021473.1:0-23449 GCA_010110895.2 Picea sitchensis | reverse complement strand
TTTGTTGTCCCTCAACAACTAACCCCATATGTTAAGAAAAGCTCCCCCCCCCCTCCTTCTTCTTCTTTTTGGATTTACAATGATCTTATGCCCTAATTGAATAGCAACCTATTTTCTTTAAATTATTTTGAAATGAATAAGTTAGATTATCCTCCATGTTTCACTCTCTTGATTATGACTCAATTTCATTCCTTTTGACTTGAGTGATTTTTTCCTTTAATAGGTTTTCAACTTCCATATTTTTCAAAATTTTCTCCAATTTCCAAATCAGGCCCTTTATTCCCCTTCAGTTTTCCATGATTCACAAAGTGGGCCCCTTCCTCAACTTTTATTTTCTTTTGGTGTAGCGTTTCTTTTATTTTTCCTTAGTTCAATTTCCATTTGTTTTTTATTGAGGTTTCTTTTCCTTTGAATCCGAGTCTTTTTGTTTGAACTCTTCAAATGCTCGGTTTTTCCTTATCTTTCTTTAATCAAACTATACCCCCTTTGATTTCTTAGTTGGGCTTGATTGTCAAATCAAACCCCTTTTCATTTTACTTGCACTCTCCTTCCATGATTTTGAAATCGAACCATTTTTATTCTTGGTTCAAGTGGTTGTTTCTTTTTCGAATTTGAATTATTATTACTATTTGAACTTGCCTCCCTATCTCTATATCAGGCTTGACTACCAAATTTGGCCCTTCCCTCCGTTCAGATTATCCAAATTCTTCCTAATTTATTAATGAGGCCCCATTATGTTTTCCTTCAAACATTCCTCCCCCCCAATCCTGAAATCAAGGTTGACTTCAAAATCAAGCCCTAACCTTACCTCCCTTTGTTGAACCCTGTTTTGATTTTGAGATCATAGCTCGATGTTCAAATTAGGCCCTCCTATTAACATTTGAACTGTTCAAAATTTTGGTTTTTTGTTTGAATGATTTTTGTTATTTTACCTCCCATTCAAACTTTAAGAAAAACCTTTTTTAAGTATAATTCTTCAACCGAAACAATTTTCAAATCGTGCTCTCCCATCACCAAGGCTCCTTAAATATTGACCCAATTTGACAATTGGTCCCGATATCCAAATCATTCCTTCCCCATCAAACATGAGCAAGAAGGGTTCTTATTTTCAAATAGGCCTCCCTTACCACAAACCTTTTGTTTGCTTCTTCGATCTTTTTCGAGCCTCCATGCAACCTTCAAACTCTTACTCCTGAACAAGAAGTATTTCTTTCGAAAATCCTTTAGAGTTCAATTCTGATTAGCATGATTTCAAAATAGGATCTCCTTTCCACTGGATGCTCATAACTCATCTAGATTTCCTAATTGGTCTAATCCTCAAATCGAGCCTCCTCTTTAGAAGATTTGTTTGAACTATGGATTTTTTGTCCCCGATTACCAAATCAAGGCCTCATGCATCAAATGCTAGTCAGAAGGAGTCTTGATTATCATATCTAACCCCTATTTCAAACTCTTTTCACTCGATTGTTTTTTTAAATGGTTCCATTAGTAACGTTGAAGGCTACAAAAGAATGTAGGAATTTTAAAGTTTGAACATTTAGGGGCATTTTTCATTATAATTTTTGGTATCAATTGTCCTTCATACAATTTTTTTCCCAATTTGAATCTACATTGAGGATACACATTCAAAATATGATGTAATTCACCGATTACAATATCACGCACCTCAATTCGAGGTTGGTATTCTCAAACCTTGAAATCTTACTTAATTTGTATAGTTAAAATGGACCTACCAATTCAATTAATTTGATTTGGAAGTTAACCTTGTATGCCCTATTTTTGATTTTCTAAAATGTAGGAATTTCTATATAGATTCCAAGGGGCATGAAAGAAGGAAGAGAAATCCTAAAGAGAGCCCAATTGTAGGTCAACCTAAAGAGATAATTGAAATACTTGAAGATCCTTAGGAAAGAGTACCAATAAGCAAGAAGACAACCATAATAGCAGGAGAAGAAGAAGTAGGGAAGGAAACCTAAGAAAATGTTGAAGCTAAAAGAAACAGGGATGAGATTGAAGAAGATAAGGAGAAGAACATGTTAAATACTATAAATCCAGTAATTACCAAACTTATGATTTCATTGAATATTGTTATCACCCTAAGGTTTTTGCAAGGTTGTGTGCACCACAAGTTTTGTACCACATAGCACCAAGATTTAGTGTGTGATAATTATTTTCTACATCACCTGCACCAATCGGTTTTGTACTATACACAAGGACTTGTAAAGTTCACATGTAGATCAAATCCTTGAATATATTGTGTAATTATTATAATTGTTTATGTAATAGACTGATGAGTCGTGATCAACGTTGTGAGTGAGTTGACAAGTTTGTTATGATTTCCATGCTTCAGTAGATATATAAGGAATGCATGTGAACATGTAAGGGTTGAACTTTTGTAGGGATTTATCTAGGTGAGATTCATTTGTAATGGTAGAGCTATAAGGGGAATATGAGAGAGAAAGTAGATCAAGATCTGAGTCTTAGGTATCTAGGTCACGCTTAATGAGTCTATATGTAGGCTACAACCTCCATGTATTTGAATGTTTATATACGATTAATGAATGAAGGCACGAGGCATGAGATAATAATTCCTATCATGAGTTTTGATCCAAATGAATGGTTTTTAGATGTGTTAGAAATAATGCTACGTGTATATTGTTGCTCTAAGTGTATGTTGTTATATATGTTTATCTGCACATTACTTACATGAATATTGATCTAAATGAAGAGAATCTAATACACAGCTCTTAGTTAAGTGTTTCCTATTGTTATTCCTTCATGTTATGCACAAAAATATGGTCTCGATGATTCTCATGGTGTCTCGGGTGAGACCTTATTCGGTCCTTAAATATTGAATATGTCAATACCTATAGGGTATTTTTTGGTAAAGCCTTTTGAACCCTGGGTCTGAAACCCCAAGCCAACAACTATGTCTTTAGGGTAAAAAATGAATTGAATGTTATGTAGATAAAATTATATAATAGAGAAAAATATTTACAAACACAAGGGAAAGATATATTCAAGGTCATAAAATATGTCCAAGCATGGGGACATGAGTACTAACAAGCTCAGATGCAGTTTGACTGAGTGAAAGATTGGTAGTTTTCACTAAAAGAAGTTCCTCCTGAAGTTCTTTTTTTCACTTTAAAGGCCCTAGAATAAATGGAGTTTGGTATGAAATACTAGAATTAAACAACTCATGATTCCCTATGGGAGATTACACATGAATTCAACAACTCTGTTATGATATGGAAACTCATAGAGAACATGTCAAACAATTGCATCTTCCCATCTTTTTTACATAGAAATAAATTATTTCCACAAGAATATGTATCTAAAGATTTGAAAAGTTATATTAACACCAATAAGAAAAATATCATATCTCTCCCTAAGGTTAATGAAGTAGCCATCCAAAATTTTATTGAAGCTCCCACTGAGCACATGAAACTAATCAAGAACATATTTCCTAAAATGGAGAAATGGGAGAAAAGAATAAGGTGGAGTATTCCACCATACAAAGCTTTCCCTAAGAAACATACTTTTCCTCTTTGGGATGCACTCAGTCAAAATTTTGAGGCATGGGTGGACTTTATAAGAAAATGGATAAGAGAAAAGGAAGGAGATTCCTTGAGCTAAATAGAGCATTATCATAGAGAAGAGGATTTGAACAACTAGAAAGGTCATTTGAACAACAAAGAAAAGGGATAGAAAAGTCAAAGGGAGTTGAATCCTCATATGAGCAAAGAGGACAAAGTGATAGGGGATCTCAACAGGGAAGAAGGGGAAATGAATATCCAGCTAGGTGTATCAAACGCATGAGTATTTTTCCCTTCTTTTTCTATAAATTAGATGAATTCGAGTGAGAAGGAGAATTTTTCTTCTACAATTCTGTAAACTCTTTTAGAAAATTAATGAATGAGAAGACACTATTGGCCAAGATATATTGGAGACAAACTTCATATCCGAAGATTATGATGTGTAGACTTCTTGTACTAGTTTATTGAGTTTTAGAATGGTATAAGTATTCGCTATTACAACATAGACTTTTCTCATGTATGAACAATTTGTCTTATTTTGTTTATCTCACGAATTGTTTTTATATAGACATAAGCATAGTACTATAGTTGGTTGTTCAGTTTTAGACTTCTCTATTATTCTACTGGTTATTTAGATTTCTACTTTAATTTTCCTAGTAACTTTCTTGCTAAAGATATAAAGTAGTGATATATTTGGTGTTACATTTATCTCCTTAGTTTTTCTAGTTTAGCTCGGGAATTATTCTACATTTTTCATATTATAATAGTTGCATTTCATTTATTGCATCACAAAAGAACCTAAATAGTGGGCCATGCCATAACTAGTAAACTCCTTAAATCTAGTTAAATATTGTCGAGCTTGTTACCCCTTTGAAAACTAGAGGATATTTTTTCACTTGTGATTCTAATCACAAATCAGTAGATGAGACAAAAGTGTGACCATTTTTTTATTCATGTATTGTATTGGGCCATGCTTATATTATCTACGTAAAGTGTTTGACCTAAGTGGTATTTTCAAACCCTTTGTGATTGCTCATGACCCATCCTCCCATTACCCATCTTCAATATAGTTCTTTCTCTTATGGCCTTATCCAACTACCCATTTATGGCATTAAGTTGGAACCATTTTGGTCATTTATGGTCTAGGTAGGTATTTAAGGGTCTTGATATGGATCTATTAGGACACATGATCTAGGGGAAACTCTTATCTCACTCACACTTTTCTATGTAAAAGTGTTTCCCATGTTGTAAAGTTTGTCACACCTATAGAAGAACACTTATCTTGTACCTAAGCATGGATCCCTATATTATTTATTTGGCACACTTTGGCCTGGGAATATAGGAGAGGATTCTATGGTTGCTCATATAGTTTCATAGTTCTCAAGGTAGTACATGTATCCCAAGGCACTAGTCACGCCATCCAAGCACTTTATGGATAGTCTTACATACATGGCCATCGTCTTTACATGACACATTGAATATCCTAGAACACTACTCTATTTGATCATCTTTTGATCTGTGTTTCACTTTATACGAGGTTCGACCCCACTAAAGGACATATCTACTATCCATTTGAGCACATGTATATTTATTTTGACCTGGAGAGGGTATTTCCATCATTTATGGAGGTCACTTACTTGACATGTGGATGTGGTATTACCTTGAAGACTTCACTTGAGGACTTATAACCACTTATAGAGGCATTCTCCACTTATTTGGGGTTATTTCACTTCACACATGTGGACATCCCATAATTTAAGGCTAGACATTGGATTGCTTGAGGGATTTCACTTCACACATGTGGAATTCACCATGTTTTGAGGATTATATCATTCCTTTGGGAGGGAGATTGAGTCTTTTATCCCTAGTTGACCTCATGTTTTGTGGGATGACCTCCTCTCTTGGAGGATTTTATGTACATGTTGCATATTTTTCTTGTAGAATCACTCAATCTCCTTTATTTTGTGGATGAAAAGTCACTTTATTGTAATTTTTCTAGACTATATCTAGGGAATATTATTTTTATATTGAGAGAGATGTTATATCCCTTGTCTGTAAAAATGGAAGAACCTCTCATTGTAATTCATTGCCTGAAATTGTGAAGAAAACTCTTTGTCTACTTTATGGATGGATATCTAGAGCGCTCTCTTGGAATATGTCTTCTGGATGCTTTACAAATTGATGGATGTTTGATCCATGGTTTTGGTGAATCGATTTGATGATCAGTAAGTGATCTATTTGAATCTTTATGGATGTTATTTGATAATTATTGCAAGTTTGGTTGTTCTTCTCTAGTGTTGGTGGTGCGCCCTCTTTCTCTCTTCTTGATAGATCCCTTCTCAAATCCATTATAGGATTGATAGTGGATAATATTTCCCTTGAATCATCTTGAATATTGTAAGGCACTAGGTGGATTTGCTAGAGTTTCTAATTGGAAACCCTAACTATCACCCTTGGTTCACTTACATTTTCTCATTAGGAGACTTAATTGACCCCATGTTGCAGCCACAACAAATGGCGACACACTGGAAGAAACAATTATCTCTATCAATAGAATTCTAGGGCCCATACTTCAAATCTAAGTTTTAAAGATAAGTTCAAGAAACTCCAAACAAATTTCCAATAATCATGGGTACCACAATGATGCCAAAATTCTAAAAGATATAACCCAATATTTCTAGTACTTGTAATTTAACACACCCTTTTCAAAGAGCCAAATAATGAGAAAAGTTATTTTGTTGGTTGTACACTTCAAATGAGTTTTGGTTCAACCATGGGTTTTCACTTTTAAAACAAGAAAACATGTACCTAAGCGTGTTCCTCATATCTCTTTCACTGGCATTGTTTCATTGCCGGTGAGCGTTCATAGACCTGACAAAGTTTCCTTGGTACCATACAAGAATAGCCTCACTTCCAGTAGGCATCCATAGCCCCGACAGGTTTACTTTTACTTCCCACACTATTAATAGTTCTTTCAAATTCCTTTTTAATTTCAGAAAATGATCACCCTTTTAGATTTTATGTATAGATATGCATATGCACATAGGGTGTGAAGGAAGCGAGGTGATACGAGAGTTTCTTTTCTTTGCTATGCTAATTTTATGCATTTTATTTTAACCCACAGGTCTCCCCAAAAACTATCATAGAATTGGCCATTTTATCAATGTGAAGTGGATGGAGCTCAAATACAAGAGTGGATAGACACTTTCCTATACTATTTAGTATTGGATTATCATTGTATGCTCAACAGGAACATGTGTTCCACCACAACTGTCAATCTATACTTACAACTGAGAACTTTATAAATTTTCATTCAGATAGAGAATCCCATGTATCTTATGACTTGTAATAAAAATATTCAGTATGTGACCAAAATTGACCAACCCCTCACCAAAATTTTAAAGAATAATCCTCAAGAAAGATTAAGAGTCAAATAAACATGGGGAAATACCAACATTTGAACCAAAAGATGGAATCACTCTATACAATCAGAAAGCATGACTGAAATCAAAAATCAAATTCATGAAAACAAAAATTAAGCTAAAAGGAATCTAAAGCTGCACTGTCAATCATCAAAAAGGAAAGAAAATTGGTTGAAAAATAAGAAGAAAACCCAGCAGCAAGAAACAAATCTGTTGTAGCAACAAAGAGAGTGTTTTCAGTGAAAACTCAAAAAATAATCCAAGGGAAATAACCAGTCAATAAATGGTAACCATTCGATATCAATCCCAATCGAAAAAAATGATAGAATTTATGATCTGAAATGAAAAACAAACCAGATTACAAGAATTGATGATCTAGTGTAAAATATTTGCGACACAATTATCAAATCCAATTTATTTCATTTAGGGAAAAAAAACAATCTTCTGGGAACCTAGAAAAATGGGTTAGTGTAGATACCCAATCAAAGAATTTCAAAATCCAATTTCATGTAATATTCCATAAACCCAAATGCTCTCAATATTTCTTGACATAAGCAATTCCTTTGCAATTTTAAAATGTTGAATTTCCCAATAACATAAATTATATTTCTAACCAAAATGCCATTCTCTTTGATATAAAATATAATCATTAGACACATAGACCCAAATAACTTAATCTAATAAAGCAAAGAGGAAAATCACAGTTATGGTTGCCATCAAAATAGTCATGAAAATGAATCCAAATATCAACTAGATCATAAAACAAATATGTGAGTAAAGAAGTGAGACTATAATTCTGATCATTTGTTGATTTGGTGGCAATCTCAATTGATAAAAAGTGTCACAAATGAATCTGATCAACGAAGTTCATATTAACACTTCCCTAAGTTGCCTTCATTTCAAGAGAAAATATTATGAGTTGTTGATCACACAAGCCATTTCCCAACCTATATTACAAAAGAGAATGATGTGTTTATCTTTTATACAATTAGGGAAGAAATACTAAAACTAATCCTAAGAAAAGCATGCTAAGATAATGTAAAATTAAACTAAATGGTCTATCATAAAACTCTGTGTAAAGGTCAATGCAATCATCATGTATTAATCTGCTATTCATTCAGTCAAAGATCAGAACCTTCTTCTTGAGAGATAAGCACTAGGTGCTTTCCCACAATATTTTCTTCAACGACATACTTTTAGTGTCTTGATTGTTCTAAGATTTGGATTTCTAGACACAATGTCATGTTCCTGAAATCAAAATTAATCAAATTAAGAAAACAAGACTATAAGACTTGAATCCCATCCATATTTTGAAGGTACTAATCCATCAACAAACATTAGTTATAAAAATATGATTGAAAAATTATTTAATTGGTAGTGCTAGGATTGATTCTTTGGTCAATTATTGGATTGGGGAATAAAATGATGTGTTCCCAAGCAATTTTCTGAAAAAGATATCAGCAAAAGATTAAAATTACCATGTTGTCCAGAATGTCAAAAATGTGTTTCTACGTAGCCTGAAAGAATTTCTCTTGTTGTTGTATAAGAGAGGAATCTTGGGTGAAGAAAACTATAACAGAAAAAGAAGACTCGTGCTTAAAATACCCATTGAACAAAGCATAGGAAAATTGCAGCCAATTCCCAAAAATTAAAACTACAAGTGATTAAAATAAAATAACTCAAAAGAAATGAAAAATTAGCAAATCCCATTATGCAAGAAAAAAAAAAATTATGCAAAAAAATCATGTTGAATGAAAATGATCAAATAAAAGTCAAATGGAAAGAAACCATTTGGATAACTCCAAAACCAAACTACACAAAGGAAAAACACTAGTCTATTCTACCCTACTCCTACTCTACACTACAATGGATGAAAAATAAACTATGTAAATTCATAATGCCAATGTAGCCATCCATGTAATCCCAAGCCTGTAGACATATGTTGTAACATCCTACTCCACTGAGCAAACTTTTATTAACATATTGTTTTAGGACACTTGCGTGCAAGTGATCCGGTTATGGTATATTATGATTTCGTTTCGATTATGGGTTATATATGATGATGACGATGTATTGTGACATGTTGTTAAATTGAGGTATATGTATTGACAGATGTTATTGAATAGTTTTCCTGAGTGTGTAGGGCACATGATAGGTTATGGATGTTGATGGAATCAGTGGACTTCCTTGGAATCTGGATTGAGTCAGGTGTTATGAGGAAAAACACTCTATGTCATGGGGTAAACCACAACAGACGAAATGACTACAGAAATCAAGTTTGCAGAAGAGTTTAAACATCATCATTCTTGTACTTACATGGATCACGGGGTCAGCCTCGTTGCACCAGGAATCAAGGCTAGTCATGTTTTACGCAGTGGAGTGTTTACAACCCACAATTTATGATTGGTGCACCTCACTACTGGCTAACATAAAGAGCCAATTGACAGATTGCAAACATGGGAGGAAAAGGAAATTCAGGTTCACATATATCTTGTGTAGTTTCTTCTTAGAGCAGGTTCTAGGATTGAGCCCTAGGGTAGAGATCATTCCACGCAGACCACGCAATCCATCCATGTCACGGTGGACCGAGGTGATGAGGTGGTTAGGAGGTGGTAGGGTGACAACCCCCTACAACAATGAGTTCTTCATCTGGTGGCATCGATAGGTGATATCCATAGATGACTACCCTTATGTTGGGATTGACTAAAGAGGAGATCCAGATATGCCCATTTCCACTAGGCTTCGCCTGCAGTGATATAGGTATGAAATTTTTTTATATATATTTCGTTTTTTTGTGTTTTTCAAAAAGAATAAAAAACGTAAATATTTTTGGATGGTATCTAGTATTGACAATTACTTTGTTATGTAGATGTGGGTGCACGATGACCATATGGATTCCCACAACATCAGCGGAGGAACCAGGGAGATGAGCCAGTGGGAGGAGATGTGGAGAGAGTGTTACAAAATGTGCAAGGGAACCTATCTCATTTGACGCACAGGATTCCTATGGTTCAGGTGGAGGATTCGCCAGAGGCTATGCAGCGACAGGTGGTGGGTGTTCCACATGCGTGGGTGAGACTCTTCTAGTGTCTTGCAAACTCCATAGTATGATATCATGATACGCATCCGTTACCACCAGCATAGATGCCATGGTCATTATATCTATCAGCCATATATGTATTTTGAAGGTGTGAGCCCCATTTTGTACTATGACACCATATTGTTTTTCGGAGAGATGAAATATAAAAATATTGGTCTTCGGATTTACTTATATATGTTACAATGTGTACATTGATGGATGTGTTTTCTTTACTTTAGTTATGTGACAAATTCCAATCTAAAACATAATTAGCATATGCATCAGATACATAATTAGAACTTCTAGGTATGTGATTATAAGTAATAAAATCAAAATGTCGTTCCAAAATTCATACCTATAGGAATCATCGGAGTAGCGTAGGGTATCACACACGATAAATTCCATTCAACTGTTATACTACTAACTGGGAGTCTTGGTAAACTTCTAAGGACCGAACACCATGTGAAATGACATCGCATAAAATATCTATAACGACGCTATATTTAGCCACAATATTCATTGATGGCCCTAGACAAACGCCACCTGAAGACACTAGTTGACCCTCAGGTAAGTAAATGACGCAAGAAGCAGAAGCCAAGTTTTTTTTATGACTACTGGCACCATCTGCAAATCCTAAGTAAACTGAAGACTCCATTTACATCTTCCAACCAAGAGAAAAATCTATAAGCAAGTCGATGACACAAAGGAATATATATATATATATATATATATATATACACTAAGATACACTACTATACAAAGAGTCACACCCAATATTGGGGCTCAAGTGTAATATATTTTCAAGTAGAGCCCATTTCTGGGCTCAACTAGCATATTCCCTTCATAATCCTCCAATTCATAAGCTCCTTTTTCTAAAACACGTCGCATGATATAAGGACCGTGCCACATGGGGTTGAACATTCCTGCCCCCAACGATTCTTTGGATTGGTCATACAAGAGGACCAAGTCACCCTCATTGTACTGTCGAGGATAGATAGACCTATCATAATGGACCTTAACACATCATTTATTCTCTTTGATAGCCATAGAGGCATCTCAACGCTGCTCATCTAGGCTCTCTAGGTGTACAAGGCATTTTTCAAGATCAGAAGTGTCAGGTAGGAGCTCAACTGCCAGTCTAAGGGAAGGGATTTTGCATTCAATAAGAAGGATTGACTCCACACTGTGTGTTAACTGAAAAGGAGAAAAACCGATGGAAGTCATGATCTCATGCTCGAAAATGCAAGGGTCGATTCCTGGCCTCCTTTCGTATGACCAAGCGAATGAATCACAAAATTCTTTGAAGAGATTGGTGTACCCATGAGGGAGGAATACATTCCGACACCAATATCCTCAGTTTTCAACTGAGAATTTTTTATCACTGGGATTGAAGGTCCAATTGATACATTAGGACTAGCATGCACAAAAGATAATTGATCAATCATCATTATTTTCCCTTCGTGAGGAAAACATAAAGTGAAGAAAACAGACGACGCGACTGCAGTCATGGCATAAGTCCAATTACGCCCTAGAAATAAATTATAGTCAAGGGGCGTGTCAACCACCTCGACATCCACCTCCACCATCTTTCCACCTAACTAGACCAGAAAGGTGGGAATAATTCTGTGGGGATGGAAAGAATGACCATAAAATGCGGTCAACAAAGTCGGAGATTGAGAGAGTTTGGAGAGACAATGGCTTTCCAACAGGTTGGGTACATCACACACGATACAACACCTTCATCAATAACAATGTGTTTGATGGTATACTTCGACTAATCCACATGGATTTGAAAGGCCACGTGGTAAGGAAAGCGAGGTTTAACATCTGTGACGTCAAACTTGATAACCTTAGAGCCACACAAGTTTAGAGCTCCTAATGCAGATAAAAATGAATTCCTTTGTGAAGGACACATCTGGAGCACCTCCAAAACTAACATCGCACAAGGGGTTTGACCCATATCTTCGACAATCGAATAGTTTTGGGAATCTCTAGAATTAGGCTTGTGAGCAGGGTGTTTTATTACTCCTTTCAAAATACGAAGTGGAGGCTCTAGATTTTCTATCTGCAAAGGTGTTTCCAGAGGAGGGGGAGACTCTGGACCTAGAATAGTCTGTGAAGAACTATAATCACGAGATTGAGTGGCTAAATTAATCTGAGACTTGACCATATTCACACATATATGGTCACCTTCATGCATCGAGGGGTTTTGATTCCCACTCGACTCATTTCCAGCGTTAGAGGAGCTCGAGGACATGTGTTGATTATGCATAAATAGATTTTTCATCACAACGAGTGGTTGAGATAATATCCTCGTGAATTCCTCAAGTTTGGGGCATAAGTGGGTAAGGTGATCATCTGTACAAAGTTTACAAGGAAACTTCACATTCTGTTTTTCTTTCTTTCCCTCACCAACATTGTTATTCGATATGTCATTGTTAGTCTTGTCCTTGGGTTTATTATTATTATTATTCCTCCCACCTTTACAATTATTACCACATTCATTCCTTTTATTCCCTACTGGTTGTTGGTTACCATTCGGTTTGGTCGACGACTGTATAGAATTCACATCCGTCGACTGAGTCAAAGTGGAGGACGAAGACGAAGCTTGTCTTACTACAGACTAGATTAGAAACAACTCCTTCAACTGGTTCATCACCAAGTCTGTAGCATTTGCAGAGCCTATGATTCCATCGGCATGAGGCTCAGGATTTCGTTTAGGGTCATAATTTGACCTCGGTGTGTCAGGAAGAATTTTGTATAACATACAAGATTGAGCATATATGAGTTCTAATTCCTGGGCTTTGAAAATAGCGTTGTCTTTAGATGTTACCCCGAATGTAGAAACATCTTTCAAAATATAAGGCAATAGGGATTTAAGGAACCATTCCAATAGAAACTCTGGAGGAATGTAGGCTTTGATCAACCTCTTCCATATACGCCACTCTTAGATATGATCTGAGATATGGGTGGATTTGTCCTGGAGAAGGGCCAAGAGAAGTTCTATGACGGCATCATAATGAACTGACAACTAGAAGTGGTTGAGAAAGACCAAAACCATCTGATTAAAATTTCCGTATGTTCCCCCTGGTAGCTCAATGTACCATTTCACTGCAACCCCCATGAGGGTGCATTGAAATAGTATCAAACAAATAGAATCGTCATTAAGGGAATTGGAGGAGCACAAAAGATGAAAAGTAGTAATTTGATCACCTCAATCCTCACTAGTCCTTCCCTCGAATTTTGGAATACCTGAAGGAATCTTGGTGGGGACAGGGGGCCATGATGGATAATGACGCACCGAGTCATTCATTAATACTGACAAGTATGGAAAATTAAGCGTGGCCAGAAAAGGAATCCAGGGTTGCAACATCTGAGCCCATGCCCCCAGGAAAGATTGATTATGAGGGACTACAACCCATCCAGGGTTCTAGTATGCACCATGGTCGTGTCCGGTATGACAATATCCTCCTCCAAACTGATTCATAAGAGGTTGTGTGGGCACCATACCTATAGGAATGTTATAATGAAGGTTATAAACATTTCCACCAACTAGAGGAGCTATGGGTAGGGGTTTCCCATAGTATGAAACTGACTCTCTCTGGGTGGAAATCCAGAGGATAAGGGTGGATTTTTCATACCAAACGTGTTAGTCAGAATCGGTGTGGAGGAGGATGGGGAAAAGGATGGAACATAGGCAATAGATTTTCTCCCTGGTTGATTACTCCATCCAGGAACATTAAGACTAGGATTAGACCCAGGAGGAAAAGGAGGTTGGCTTCCAGCCGTAGGAGTCATTTGGGGAATATGAGCTCCATCAAAGGAGAGTTGAATATGCGGAGGAGCCATGCCCCCAGGTCCAATACTAGGAATTATATTATTCGCTGGAATGGAATATGAAAGTTGCGATGTCATATTTGGCATACTAAAAGAGAAAGGGTTAAATATCAAAGGAATGGACTGAGCATTGTATCCAGGCATACCAAAAAGAGACCCAAAAGGGTTCATTACTGTGGGGAAAGTAGCAACCACAAGCCGGATAGGAGTGATGATGATAAGCTCTGGCACTACAACCGTAGTGTTTGAAGGAGTTGAAGGCCTTCCATTAACTACAGAAGGTATGGGAGTCGAAGGAATCCCAGTATCTTTCTAACTCGACTCAGTACTCATACTTCTATGATCACAAGTCTAGTAGGTGGAGGTGTGTGTACCACGTTTCATAACTTTATTCCTTTTAGAAGGCAAAGACTCTAGATGCGGTGGTAATTTTAACAAACAACGAGACCTATGAGGAAGTTGGTCTGAATCCATGATGACTCAAGACTCAAGATATAAAAAAACATCCTAAGGCCAACTAACAATCAAAGAGCACACCAAAATAAACAAAAAGGCCAAATGCACACAAACAGGATATAGTAGTTGAAAAGGGGCCTCCCTCACTAGAGTAAGTATGCCTCACCCAAGATGGACCTGATACTCCCTTCAAAAGATCGGAGGTATCGAAATCAATTATAAGGGCCCTCGTGGGATTAACAATGCAGTCGATTAGATCCCCCCGAAGAGGTAATCCTCCATAAAGGTTGTGTGATATCCTACCCTTATCTGAATCAGGGTACTTGCATAATAACCCATGCAAGTAACCTATGTGGCTACCTATTCCAAGCAACTAAAGCCACCATGATATAACCAATGCGCAGAAGAATAGTCGTAAGTCAGGGCCACCGTATGGGCAGGGTAACAAATCCCGGAATCTTGAAAGAACCACCTCTCGGGGAGGTAAAGGTACTAGCAAGACCCCAAAATATGAATAGATCCCCATAAATATATTTGATGCTAAGAAGGTATTAGGGGGCTATCTCTGCAACCAACTTCGCATGACCTCGTGCTTAATTTTGGTATGAGCGGAGCATCCTGACGTCACTAATTACATAATGGATTTCACCACTCCCTGGTCAAACACATTTGTTGAGTTTAATATCCTTGGAGAAGTTTACTCACAAAATCTTATTCAAAGGCCTTATATCCTATTCTTGTTTGTGTACTCTAAAAAATAAAATCATTTCTAATCAATTTTAATCAATCAACGTTACTTTTAATGGCTTTGTTTACTCAAGAGATGTGGTCGTGAAACTGATGATGTTATGACTCAACAAATCGAAGAAATGAATATAAACAAAGTTCTAAGTCCTAATCTTAAATTCTCAAAAGATGATAAGTCTTTTAAAATGCAACTTTCAATTCAACTCAGCTATTTCAATAAGATGCAATCTTCCCATATGTATCAAGAACAATATTTAAAAACCCAAAAGAGAAAATACCAAAATGAAAAATGTATATTTTTGTATTTTCAATATAAAGAAATGAAAATGCAAGGACTAAATAACAGCTTGATGTACATATCTTATTCCAAGAAAAAAGATACAAGCCAAGTAGGATACCAAGAAGAAAACACTCAGACCAAGATGCAAGGACAACCAATGAAAAGGATGATGAGAAACAAAAAAACCACCCGAAAATTCAACCATAAAAAGGTTTCCTATCACTCTGCAAGCACTCAATAGTTAGGATAGAGACCCAACAAGACTCAACAACCATCAAAACTCACCCAACAAACACCAAACTCAAAAAATAAGCTTAAAAATTTTATGTACGTGTTTTTTTTAGAAAAACTCGCATATGCATGTGCCCTATAGAATGACAATTCACGTGTGTAAGCATCTGTCAAGGGAAAACCCATGTATATGTATTAAAACACTGCCTTGGCAAGGGTTAAGCCAAGAAACTCAGATGCAAAGTAAAAATAGGTTGTCAAGCAATCATGTGACAAGGAAACTTAGGCTAACCGAGAGGAATCGAAGGAGAAAAACACTCCAAACCCCAAAATAGAAGATTCAATCCCCATTATGGTCGCTAATTCTGTTACAAAGAAAATCACTCTATGGCATGGGGTAAACCACAACAGATGGAATGACTGTAGAAATCAACTCTAATTCCAAGTATGCTATATAAATGAAAATGCTAACAAGACAAGATAAAGAGCCTACCTCGGTTGAACATTCGATGAAGACCACCGTTGAGCACGCAACTCAAAGATTTATACCTACAACTTGTCCTCAACAACCAAGATACACAAGCATATGGTGATAATATATAATGTCAGCACATACAATAGCATAATCCATTAAAATTCATAACAAATACACCCATGGAATAATAATTCAAAGATTTACAAGATATCAATTGGATGAGAAAAGAGTATTTCTATTAAAAAATTATCAACAAAAGTGTATAAGTGACAAACTTCTGTGTCGGCACGTCTCGGAACTGAGAAACTAAGTCCCTTCTAGCTGGGCCTCCACCACTTCAATCCTCCACCAAAGGTAAGCTCATATAAGAGAGACAATGAGGTTCTCCATCAAAGAGGGAAGAACTTGGGGGTTGAACAATGTGTTCAGACTTTAAAGGACAAAGGGATGCAGACTCAATGTGAAGTGAAAATTTCTCCAGAGTATCTTTGCTCTTAAAAGTTAAATTCTCTCTTCTTCCATGGTTTGGATATGGCCCAATTTATAGCCTTCAAATGGAACTGAAGAGCCGAGTCGGAACATTTCCAGTGTATAGAAGGTCAAGGATCACGGATCTCATGACATGACATGGAAATCGACACAATTTTTAATTTTTAGCACCAAACTCGATGTACGCAGGTTGTAGTGGTGCAATCTGCGTATACACATGTTGTCTAACTTGTAGGGCATGTGTATGTGGGAAAATGTGATTTTTTGGCTCTGGAAAGTGCAAAAGGGGACTTCAAGTCTGCATAGGGAAATGGAAAGGCCTTCTGAAGAAGTTGCATGGGGTGAGGAAAAACTTTCTATAACATCATGGAGTGGATTGTATTTGTTTGAGTATTTCATTTTACACCCATATGACAGATGATTGATACGATTTTGGTATGATTATATATATATATATATATATATATATATATATATATATATATATATATATATATATATATATATATATATATATATATTATTAGAAATATTTGTTGATGGATCGCAGGATTGTGATGCTTTCTAATCCAGACTCTCACATAAAGAGTAGGGGCCATGCACATAAACCAAACATTTAGGGAGAGGTGTGGAAGCATCCACTGTCTGACCCTACTAGCATTCTCATAGAGTGGTGGGCTGACAGGACTAGCGATTACTTATTTTGAGTGGTCCATGATATGTGAAAGTAGGACTAAGACAGTCGCTCTGATGATTCTAAGCGACACGTAATAAGGCAGAGTCTCTCACAAAGATTGATCAGTGGAGTGTGCTCCAAGGAGTCAGGACAAACTTCAAAACCATTCAAGGCAAGTGGCACCTTGGAGCATGGAGGTGTGTCTTGAAGGGCACGTCACATAATTAAAACTTGAATCAATAATTCTAGGTGGCCTAGAAAACAGTGAAATGATTAGACCTTATTGCAATAAAATAATTAATTAGCAGTGAATTTATTAATTATAAAGTCAAATAAAAATCTAATCCTAATTCTAAGACTAAGCTAAGTCTAAGTTTAGTTAGGGACTAAATTAAAATATTGAATAAATTAAAAGAATTGAGAAAAATCAATTTAAGGGAAAAGTGAAAAAAATCTAAGGTTTTGATAAAAAGCACATGTGTGTGTCTGAAAATAATAAAAGTTTTAAAATGAAACAAATAAAATATGAGAGAATAGGTGTACACATAGAATGGCATCTAGAGTCAAACTACCACTAATCTCTCTGATAGAAGACTCATGATTCAACTCTAACTAAGATCTAGTTTGGAGACACTCATTAAATGAAATTTGGGGAACAAAGGGGACAACTAAGAGAGAAAAGAGGAACACATTGGGGAGATGTGAGGGAAAATGTGTTTTTTTAAATAAAAGAAATAAAAATAGTATTTACTTGTGCAACTTGGGGAGAAAGTGTGACAAAGTGTGTGGGTGAATATTACTAATTAAATTAATTAAAAGATAATTAATTGCATGAGGAAATGTTTCATTTTGGATATTTCTATAAAACAAATGGTGAAGAAAATGGATGCCTTATGCTTGGCAGGTTATCTTTGCCAAAATGGTTTTCAACATGTTTACTTGAGAATTGGGATACCAAGCTTGTAAAAATAGTGGAAGCTCTACCTTGAGAGGTAAGCTTTGGAGCTATTGTTTGTTGATTTCTTGTGTATGGCCTTGTGGCTCGGGAATAAGTGGGTAGAATATTACCACTAGAATTGGATGGGAATTACCGGTGAAATTAATGCAGCATTAGCAAGAGAGAAAGAGGAGAAGGCATAAGTGCTGGCCAGAATATTCTCAAATATCCTCTCCATAGGTTCGGTGTTTGAGTTTTCTCAAATTTGTAATTTTAAAGAGAGTAGTTTGTATTTAGAATATAGATGGTGCACTGCCATTTTAATTTACAACTCATAATTCATAAATTATGTTGTTCAAACCAAATTAATTTCAATTCGAGTGAAATTTATGTTGTTAGATACCAGAATTAATTTTAATTCCATACTTTTAAATTTTGTGATTTATTTGCCAAATTATTTACTCGAAGTTTGAGATTCTTATTCGCTTACTTCTCGAAATTTGAGAACACGATTGATATTTATGATTCACATGTAACACCTGTTTCCCCAGTTAGCAAATATAAGCAGGCGGCCAAGGACTGGCAAAACTCATAAAGTATGAAATATGTGTTGTAAATGGACCTGCAGAAGGAGGTCAATGAATGTAAATGATGATTTGAATTTATTGCAGAACTGCTTTGAGTGGATGTGCAGAAAAAGAGACCGATGGTGGTGGAGGCACCTTGAAAAAGGGGCGTTAAACTACTTGAAATTTAATCTTGTATTTGGACTCAGGAGGAGACAAAAAGCGGCTCATTGACCTGAATTTAATGGCTTGCAGGCCGGTAGGTGGATGTCTTGATGAGGGATGGGTGGTTCACCTCCCCATCCTTTATTAATTCCTGAGGAGCCATCATGACTAGCTAGTGCATGGGTAATTGTGCCACACGCAACATCGCGAGAGGATAAATGTCATTTTGGGAGAGCGATTAACTGAGGCGGAACAGAGGAACTCGGCAATTCTGTGAGTGGTGATCCTTGAGAGAGAGAGGATTGCAACCGGCTCACGGAGCCTTGGCCCGGAACAAAGGCATGAGTGTCGGAGACATCGTGGTCTCATATCGAGGGTAGCTAGTGGTAAATCCATTGGAGTCACTAAGCCTCTGGTTAGGTGGAAGCGAGCACCCTGTTGATCCCTTCCATTCTTGAAGTTATATCGATAAGTGTTTTATATATTGCATTGAAATTTATATGCTATCACCATATGTTCATGGATTTGTGGAATTGTAAATGTTTCACAATGAAGGAATTATGCGATACAACAATTGTTAATACGGGTAGATGTTAGCTTGTAGAACTTGTGAAGAACAGCGAAGAATTCACGACCTTCATTATCAACATATGGTGGTTGTCACATGGGAATCGATATACTTATTACAAAGAAGGATATCATGCAATTTCGTCAATAAAATGAAGTTAACCATGCCCAGGTGTTCTCGGGAAGTTGTCTTCTTCTCTGCTCCCGAGAATGACATTAGGATCTGCGTCCGCGGAAATTCCCTCCTGAAAAGGATCACCCGGAACCGGAATAAGATTCGGCATAGGCCTTATTAACCACATGCGAGGAAGAACGATCCTATTAAGGTCCAAAGATAGTAGTGTTGTGATAAATAAAGTCGGCGGATGAGATCTCGTCGGAGTAAACCATAGTCATTCACAACCATTAGATTGATGAAAATAACTCAGGCGTTACCTGCCTTGCCCTCTCTCCCCGTGAGCAACGAGAAATTAGGATAAATCTCCAAGACCCAAAAGAATGAATCTACAGGCGGATTGGATCTACGGTTCACGACTACGGCGACGTTGGATCAGACTAGCAGCGAGGGGTTAAGCATGAGGTAGGCGTCGAGGAAGTGATTTGAGCCATTATATCACCGGGTAATCTAAGTAGCTTAGTTGGATGAGAGAAGAGTACCTGGGCTAAACTCTAGTGTCTTGAGGAAAATCCCTACTTGGATTGATCTCGGCGGGACACGTGTCGGTGTTCTGGAAGGCATCGGGATTTCACTCATCGGGGATTTAGGAGTGTAGAACCGTTGCACAATATAAGAATCCACGATCTGCTGATTCCGATTGAATGCGGGCCGTCCATGCGTGGCCAGCGTGTCCGGAGATCGAGCAAGAGTCGAGATATTTACCATCGGGAAATCATTCCGTGGACAAGTACTGCGAAATCAAGTAGCAGAACAATATCGGCCGATCAAACAGGGAGACCGTGTGAGGATCAGGAAAATCCGGAGTTATCTCGAGACTTTTGAATACATAGACCTCTTGCGCTTAGAATGCGATCCATGATTCACCGATAAGATAAAATTAGATCCACATCACGAGGACGGATGTCGGAAGATCAAGATTGGTCGTGATTCCACGCCAAGTGGCATCGAGGATCGGGGAATCCGAGGAGATTCTACGAGGCTTGTGCAGCGGCACCGAAACCGTGAAATGTTATGGTCATATAGGAACCCGATGCGTGCGAATCAAAGCAGCAAGCGGTGAGGAAACCAAAGAGACGCGTCGAAAATTTGTTCCATTGATGATCGGGGATTCGAGAGGACCGGGACCCTCGACACCACAACCTCCGAAAACCCGAATCCCGATATTTACTTACTTGAGGGTTGGCATTTGCAAATCTTAGGTTTTAAGATCCCCTACTCACTTGTGGGAGATTAATCCAAAGTTTTAAAATTATGATAGTGGGTGTGTTACAAAGTGGTATCGAGCATGGTTACAACCCTTTCGGCTTTGTTGGGCTCATGCACCGCGATTGCCTGATCATACATAAGCCTAAATGCGAAACACTCCTATAGGGAGTAACCCACGACTTAATTATCCGGGATTAAAAACTTGGAATATGAACGCCCGATTGTGTATGCATGTTAAATAATTATGGAATATATATATTTAATTCTTCGGCTAATACCCGGCGTTTGTCTTCACATTCAGCGGACGATCAACGGCGGGAGTCTGGCAGTATGGTGACTCACCAAGAGGTGGAGAAGGCTCCCACAGCGAGATGAAGAGTCGGCCCGAAAGAAGCGGTAGGAACTCCTCTGAGACTTATTTGGGCGAGTGAGGAATCTCGTAATTAGAATTACAAAAGGCTGCAAGGCCGATGAAAGGATGATGAAAGAACAAGAAAAACAAGCATAAATTAATCTGGGTTCTCTGCAGAGCCTATTCGACCTACAGCGACAAATGAAGCATGAACACGAGATGCAAAATCATAAAATTAGGTAGCCGATTATGCTTGAGAAAGCACATCGAGGAAAAGGTCCACCCGGAGAGGTAAAGGATCAGTTCAGGGCCGATTCTCACCCGAGAAGGTATTGATGATTGGAAAAGGTTCTTCTAGCGGCGAGGACCGGTTCCTAGTCGCGAGAAAGCGAGGAAAGAAGCAAAAGACTTCTAGAGTCACAAATTTGAGAATTTAGAAAGGCCAAACCAACCTCCTTCAACGGTGAAATAAAAGAGCGGAGAGAGGAAGGCGTGATGGTTACTTGGGCTGAATAAATATTTCAAATTCCATGATTTTTTAGAGAACTTGAAGGCGAGTGGCCACTTTCAATCCCCGAACGGAAGGCTTTCATCGGTGGGAAAGACGCAGAATATGAAAGTCCTTGAGGAGGATTTGTCTTGGAAATGGTTTTAGAAGTACTTCCGGAAGAAGTATTTATCGAAAAGGTATTTATTGAGAAGGCTAAAGAGTTTATGAACTCAAAAGCTGGGACAACTTACCATGGAGGAATATGTCAACAAATTCCTTGACTTACTAAAGTACGTACCCTACATCAAAGCAAAGAAGTCGAAGGCACAACGCTTCATCATTGACACCAAAGGGAATACGGAACGAATTGGGTTTGGCGAACCAAAGGCATAGAAGACACTATCTGAGAATGGCAACATATTGTCATAGGGCTGTATATGGACATCTCGAGTGATCAGTAGATAGAAACAAAAGAATGGATTTAGAAATTCCCGAGGAAGAAAGGGCAAATCCCGAGGATTTAAAACTACAAGAAGAACCTGAGAATGAACTGCAACCGGTGTACTTCAGCGAACTTTCCCTCTGGGATGGAGATAAAACCTGCGGACTTATACCAATAAGCGATAGCAAGGAGAAAACCGATTTGGAATGCACTGGGATTACAGGAGATCATCTCCCGGAGAGACTGTCCACTCTGACAGCCAAACAGTCGGAAAGTTTATAACATGCAGAAGCCACCACAGTCAACGATGTGGCCAGGAGTGTGCCACAGAGATTTATAACATGCAGGAAGCTACCACAGTCAACGATGTGGCCAGGAGTGTGCCATAGATTTATGTAGCCTTGGATAATAACCAGGCTGACCACCAAGCTTCAGTGGTGGAAATAGAAGGTATGATCTTCAACCATCTGATATCTGTTTTGATTGAACCTGGTTCAAATTTGAGTTATATATCCCCTAGAACCGTTGATAAGTGTAAGCTACAGCCACAAAGGTAAACTAAACCATGGTTGGTACAGTTAGCCACTGGCACCAAAAGAAAGGTGGTAGAGGTCGTACCAACCTGCCAATTAATGTTGGGTGAATTCCCCACCCAAGCAACCCTTAATGTATTTCCCCTGGGATCATACGATCTGTTGGTTGGTATGGACTGGCTGGCCGCCCATAAAGCCAAACTGGACTGTTACTATAAAACCTTAGAATGTATGAGTGAAGAAGGAAAAAGGATAACCCTTCAAGGGATCTGAAAACCGGTCTCGGTGAGACAAATATCAGCATTACAAATGAGGAAATATTGTCGAAAGGGATGTCCCCTATATGAAATACAGGTCCTGAAAATAATCGAAGGCGCTAAACCAAGCCTTGAAGATCACCCTATCCTGAGAGAATACCGAGATGTGTTTCCAGAGGAAATACCAGGTCTACCTCCAAGAAGAGACATTGATTTCTCAATAGAACTTGCACCAGGAGCAGTGCCGGTGTCTAGAACACCCTATCGGATGAGCATGCCTGAATTAGTTGAACTCAAATTTCAACTGAAAGAGATGATGGATAAGGGTTATATTCAACCCGGCGTGTCCCCCTGGGGAGCACCGGTCCTGTTTGTGAAAAAGAAAGATGGCACCCTTAGACTGTGTATAGATTAAAGACAACTCAATAAAGTAACCATAAATAACAAATACCCCTTGCCCAGGATCGATGATCTATTTGATCAGTTGGGAGGTGCGTATTTTTTCTCAAAGATTGACTTGAGGTCAGG
>SNQJ01S0021472.1:30231-43521 GCA_010110895.2 Picea sitchensis | reverse complement strand
TTAAAGGAATTATCTCATCAACCTATTGCAGTAACAACTCGACAATAGTTCCACGATGATACTTTGAATATTTTTGGGCGTGAAGACTAGAGATTTTAGTGGTCCAGAGCATATTATTACTATTCATCTCTCTTTGCTAAAAAAGAAGTGATCTGGACATCCGAAATTGCTCGTGCAGGGTGTGTTCCTAAGCTTTTTTACTACAAGGAACTGATTGCATGGTGAGTTGAGAAATACATACTGATTCAGTGAATCATACAACTCCAGGATCATTCCCCCATATCTCTTTCACCGAAAATATTTCATAAGATGTTGAAGCTCCCTGAGTCAACACTTACTTCAAAGGAGAGGATTGCAGGGATTTCCTGAAAAGGCATGGAAATGGCCTGGACCTCTTACCTGAGTTCTTGGAGAATCTCGTGGTTGTCCTAGAAGACATTACTAACATTCAGGTCGACTCATTTAAAAATCCCTTTCAGGAAATTTCTTGGTTGTTCACCTGGCTGACAGGCCAAGAAAGCACCGCCATTATTTCCCAAATTATTCTTTATATTTTATAGTTTACAGTTAAGGAGGAATCTATTTTCGATTGGGGAAAACTATTTTCCATTGAAATCTCCTCCCAATTGTCATAGTACAAAAAATATAAGAAATTCTTTGTGGCTTCTTATTTGGTGTTTGCGATAACATATTGTTGTCAATTTCCAAAATTGTCTATCTTTAAGAGGGCGAACTGTGAACTGGATCTAGTTACCTTCTTGTACCAAGCACTATGGAGACACAAGTATTCTTTACATTTTTATGAATTTTACAATGATTTAGTTTTAGTTTTTAAAGGACTATTGTTTGGTAAATATACCCCCAGAATATCTGACCAGGAAAATAAATTWWTCGATAAAAAGGGGACGTTAGAGAAGATGGAAAATCATAATGTCATCAGGATTTTTAGCTCCAAGGAAAATACCTCTTTTCTTTCATGCTATGTATCTGATAAATTTTTTATCACAGAAGTAGAGAGGAAAGATAATTTATGGTTGCACTTTTTCCATGAGAAACGGAAAAATCAATTCATACCCTTGCCTTGGAAAATAGGAGACTTTATATTCAAGAATATAAACAAAACCGATGAATTTGTGAACCACTTCCACAATGTGAATCTAAGATATGCTGAAAAGATAAAGGGGTTTGACCTTAATGACATTTTCGTGGAACATAAGTTGGTAGTAGGATTCAACAATTTGTTTATTCATACTGTTCTAAGTGAAGAAGAATATAATAACTTAGGCACTTCTTCCCACAATGATGGTGACTTGGAAACAATACTTAGTACTATTGAGTTTTACAAGAAGAAAGGAAAGGGTCTCGATGAGAAGAGTGCCCAATCCCTAACTGTTACTCCTAAAACTACCACATATCAGAGCATTACTCCAATGGCCCACCCATGTAGAAAAGTTACCAACACTAGTTCCAGTAGTAGAGGAGAAAAGAATCCCCCTCAAGGAAAAATTGAGAGCTTGCACAAGTTTCCTCTGAGAAAAAAGAGGAAAAAGATCGTGCAAGAGGAAGAAGACCACCACATAGAAATTGACATCAATATATTCTCTCTTGAAGACATGGAGCTCGAGGTGGATATTGAGAAAATGTTTCCCATCATTGATTAGCCAGGGAACACGACACATCCGAATCCATCATTAGAAATCATTAAGAATGAGACCTTCAATGAAGAAGAGTCATTTTCTTTTCAGAGCATTGTCTTTGACAAGGAATCCAAGAAATTGATTATTGAAAAAGGTGATGTGAACAATAAGAAATGAAAATTTCATTCAGAAATTGACCTAATATATATGCGACCTTCCCATATTTTTAAATTCACAGAGCAATCGAGGATTCTTTGGATGACTCCATTGGTGGACTTGAAGCAGAAAACACGAAATTGAAAGAAAGGATCAAGGAACTGGAAGATGGCTTAATGACTCTTCCACTTATTTCCATTCCTTTGAAAATAGTTAGACCCACCACACCCACTGCTAAATTGAAAGGATCTTCAAGCATACTTACATAAGCCATAATCAATGTAGAAAGAAACATTAATAAAATAATGGCATTGATCATGGAGGCATGGGAAATGTCGAAAAAAGTTACTTTTTTTTGTTCGAGGGTGCATGCCTTCCATGAGTATCTACAAGCCGACCTAAAGAATGAAGAATATTTTTACCTTGATTTTGTACTACCGTTTGGAAACAAAGTTTCCAACATGACATAACTAAGGAGAAGAGAGGAGGATCTTCCCTCTCCAATTCGGATAAAACAGTTGAATGCGTGTTGGAAAGAAAAGATTAAAAAACTTGAATATTATTGTTCAAGCATTGAGCCAAGCTATATCAAGGAGGGAAGAACTATTCAAAAGGCTCACGGAGGTAGACCTAGCTGGAAGCACTAACGAAGTACAAGACCCCAAATTGATCCTCAACTCGTTTTTCCTAACAAAGCAAGAGTTTGATGAAAAAGTTGAGATTTTGAAAGGGTTGTCAGTTGAAAAGTTCTATGGTATAATTAAATATGATGAGGACGACATAGACAATTGGCTAGTGGACTACTTCRTGAAAAAACAAGACATTGAAGAAGCATTGCATGATATTTTCCTTGATTTATGAGACTTGGAAAGCGAGTTGTTCAACATCAAAATCCAGCATGAGATCAACGTGGAACCAATGAAAAATTATATTGAATAATGGTTTGATAAAKCAATCRACAAATTGACCACCGAGGAGAAAGAAATAGTTGAGACAATTCCTGTAACCGTTAATGAAGAAAAGAAAAGGACACCAGAAAGGAAGTGAAAACAATGAGAGACCATCATAGTAAGTTTATGTTGATCACATATTTCTTTCTTTATCAACTCCTTCATCCAGTTACTCCACTTCTTTGAATAGAAAGGTTTAACCACTGTATGATAACTTCTATTTTCTTCTTTCCAAGTCTTGCTATTCTTTTATCGCCCATAATCCTTCTTCTACAAGATGAATTCTTGTGTATATTTTCTTTATGGTCTGCAGGAGACCTAATCCCAGTCTTTAAGACATACACATTTTAAATTTCAAAGAATATTTAACAGACTATATGTTTTTTAGAAATTTCGAGATAGATAATCCGGGATAGATAATGCAAATCATATTCTTTTTTTGTTTTTATGTGATCATAAATCTTTATTTTAAACTATGACTGATGTGAGGAAATTTTTCTTATTTGCTTTAAATATGTGAAGTGTGTGGTTCCTGGTCCTTTCTCATAAACTTTCTCTAGATAGAAAACAAAAAAAAATTTCCTTTTATTTTCTTGCAATCTTTATATTTCTTTGATTACCACGTCAAACTTATGTAAAGTCCCATATTATGAAATTTTACAGTCCTAAGAAAATATTAAAGAGGATTACCACCTTTATAAAAATGTAGGGGGATTTATATCCTCGCTAGGTTTCTATTTCGGTCCTAACATATTCAAGCGTCAATATTTTTGGCGACCATTTTGGGGACTGAAATGAAATTTGGAATCTGGTCTAGCATTTTTTTAAAATATATGACTTTTCCCCAGGCTGATCAACCCCACTTGGAAATTGGATTGAACAATCAGCAAAGCATATTACATCAGCTACACAATCTAGTAATAACAAAAACTGAGACTCGAGAAGAGTTAGAAAGTTCCTGGAAGATCTTATTCCAAGAAGAACAAAGAGAAATTCCTTGGAGACAGAGGAGAGACAAGCGACAAGACCGAAGAAACCGAAGGCTAGCTAGAGAAACACAAGAACAAGGTTGGGATTGATGCTGGAAAAATACAAGGGGCCCATTACCAAAAGAAAAATAAAGCAACTCTTTATTCTAAGAAGTGAAAATCATATTCTTGGAATATCTCTGGATATGAAAGAAAGAAATGAACAACTGCAAGATGAACATCATGAGGAGAGATAAGGAGGTGGAAGAGATGTTGCAAGAAATCAAGAAAACCTAAGGTTTGAAAATAGAAGAAGAATAAGAAATTCCCCTTTGAATATGATCTCCATGTTCTCCATGTTCTCCATGAGAAACATGATCTCCATGTTCTTCCTAAGGGTACCATGAAGGAATTTTCTGGAGACAAAACAATCGATGCAAAGAGGCACCTTCACTTGTTTCTTGATGTTTGTAATTTTCACCGTGTTGAGTATGACAATGTCATGGTAAGGTTATTTATACAAACCTTATTAGGAAGAGCATATGAATGGTATACATCATTACCCATTAGATCAATTCACTCATTTAATGACCTCGAAGCCATGTTCCTAACTATGTTCACCCTTCCAATTTCTTATCATACCCTTTTCACTGATTTCACCCAGATTGGTTTTAGGAAGAATGAAAGAATACAAGATTTTAATCTCAAGTTCAACAAAACATTGAGTAAGATTCCAGAAGATAAAATACCAAATGACCCAGTTGTACTTGACTGTTATAAGAATGCAATGCCCCCGAATGTGAAATATGCTATCAGAACATCCCAAATGGATACCTTGGAGGAGGTAATGACTAAATCCACTGAGATGGAAGAAATTATGATTGAAACATATTTCGACCCTAACATTATACCGTGAAAGGTATAAAGGAATCTGAGAGGATTAAGTATTAATAATCAAGGAGCCTCCAGTTCAAGAAAGAATGCAGAATTCAAGCGACGATTGGCTCAAAACCAAACAATTGGAGGAGGGTTTTTTAAGGGAACCATACCATATGTAAAGGTAGACACTATGGTAGCACAAGAAAATAAGAAAATAATTGAAATTGCACAAATGAATATAACTATCAAGCAAATGTAGAATGAGATAACAATACTAAGAAGGGGGGATAATTATGTGGAAAATATGAGAATTTCGATCCCAAAGAAAAGAATGAACCCTCCCTAAGAAATCATAGAGAGGTTTGAAAACACAGATAGTCCTCAAAGAACAAGAATTCCTAGGAAGCCTACTTCCAATGTAGTTGTTTTGGGTGATGTATATGATGCGAAAATGGTTGATCAAGAAAATTATTATTCACCTGATGAAAGTTTTGAAACTGTGTAGATGGATGGATGTGAGACGTCCATGTATATGTTTGAAGAAGGAGACAAGGAACCTAACTCATAGGAAAACGTCGCCTAGACAAAAGGATTTGTAAATATATCCAAGAATAAGAATGACTCTGAAAAATAAAACCAAAAAGATAAAGAGAAAACAAATGAGAAAAGAGCAGGTGAGAAAACAATGGATAATTTTGGAAATAAGAAGCAACACCTGATGGAAAACTCTAGTCAAATGACATACAATGTTGTAGATGACTTAAGCAAATTAAGGATAATTCCGCCTTTTACAGAAGTGGTGAAGATTCCCCAACAAAGGGAAAACATCTTGATATTTTTGGATAATCCATCTGAGAAAGTAGAAGTTGTTGTTACCAGTCTGAAACAAAGCCATAACCAGTCAACTGCCAAGATGAGAGGTACAATTCCTCCCTTTTACATTTCAATTGAAAATCATGATGTTGTGCTTCATAATTGTTTAGTTGACATGGGTGCGACCAATAATATCATGCCATTGGAGGTCATGGAGGCATTGGGCATGATTTTTAACAAATATTGCAAGACTGGTGAAAGTATATATGCAATTGATTCTAGAAAAGTGGCAGCCTATGGAGAAATCAATGACTTTTATGCTTGTATCATGACAACCCCCGATATTATTACAGTTTTCAATATTATTGTGGTATACCTTCCTCCGACATATGGATTTGTGGTGGGAAGAGATTGGTCATCCATGATCGAGGGATATATAATGAACAATGGAAGTTGCATGATGTTTCCAGGAAAAGAAGGAGCAATGATTAAGGTTCCCCATGAACCTAGGAAACCCTTTTCTTTTAAAAAGAAAGATAATGAGTTTATGGAAGATTATATAGACGTTGAGATTGGAAATTATGCTATCCTAGACATGGAACATAGTGAAATCCTAGAGAAAGTGCAAGACATGGAGATTAAAGAGTATCCATTTGAAGGTTATTGGAGGATGTCATTTGATGGAGCTTGTTCAAGATCTGGGAGTGGAGTTGGAA
The DNA here is from genome assembly GCA_010110895.2 of Picea sitchensis. Taxonomy (NCBI): domain Eukaryota; kingdom Viridiplantae; phylum Streptophyta; class Pinopsida; order Pinales; family Pinaceae; genus Picea; species Picea sitchensis. The sequence continues at coordinate 37,402 of SNQJ01S0021472.1, read as the reverse complement.
TTGTCCTTATAAGTCGAGAAAATATTATGCATCCACACACTATAAAACTTGAATTTGCATGTACCAATAATGAGGAAAAATATGAATCTTTGATTCAGGGGATGATTCTTGCACAAGAAATGAAGATAGAAGATCTTATTGTGACTGGCGACTCCGAGTTGGTGATTAATCAGGTCACCCAGAAGTATAAAATCAATAATGAAAGACTCAAGTTATTTTTCAAAAGAGTCAATGAATTGATGTAATTTTTCAGTTCTTTCAACATTTCCTTCATTCCAAGGGACAAGAATCAGAAGGTAGATTCATTGGCCTTGGTGGCCTCATTGTCAAACCCATATGATATACAAATAAAAACATATTTTCAAGTAGAAATAACATTTTGACCTTCTGTACTTGATAACATAGATATTTTCAAGTGTTTGAGAATGATGAACAATTGGAAAAAAAATTGTTGAATGATGATGATGATGAAGACAATCACATGTCTGTTGTCCCTAAATATTGTATATAATATGAGTCTCTTTTTATGAAAGATGATCATGCTAAGAATATCCTAGAAGAAATTTCACTTCGAAAGGTGTAAGAAACAAGAAAGGTTAATATTGGAACTGACAGTTCCCCAAAATATGTAAACTTGGGATTTGATTGTACCATTGAAGAAGTTGATCAATATGTTTCATTGTTTGAATAATATCTTGATGTGTTCACATGGACCTGTGATGATTTGAAAGATTATGATAAAACAATATTCCAACACATCCTTCCTTTGAGAGAAGAAGCAAAGCTTGTTAAGAAAAAAATAAGGATGATGAACCCAAAATTGAAAACTCTCATAAAGATTGAATTGGAGAAGTTAAAGAAGGTCAGAATAATATATCCCATTAGGAATTCTAACTAGATTTCAAACCCTGTTATAGTAAGAAAGAAGACCATGGAAATCCGAATGTGTGTGGATTTYAGGGATCTTAAYAAAGCAAGTGTAAAGGATAACTATCCTTTACCTAACATGGAGTTCCTTCTCCAGCAAGTCACGGGATAAGCCTGCATGTCCATGTTGGATGGTTTTTCTGGATATAATCAAGTCTTGGCTGCTGAGGAAGATAGAGCAAAGAAAACATTCATAACACCTTGGGAGACATATGCATATGCTAGGATGCCCTTTGGTTTGAAGAATGTTGGAGCCACACTCCAGAGGCCCATGTATCATGCATTTAGTGGGTTGACAGGAAAATTCATGGAATATTATCAACATGACTTGACAATGCATTAAAACATGAGGGGTGATCATATCCATCACTTGAGACTTTTTTTTAACAAATGCAAATTATATGGTGTCTCTCTAAGTACAAAGAAATTCTTATTCATTGTAACTCAAGGAAAACTATTGGGTCATATTGTGTGTAAGGAAGGGATTTATATAGATATGGAAAGAGTTAAATTAATAAATGAACTCAACCCCCCATCATCTAAGAAAGGAGTTCAATCATTTTTTGACAAGATCAATTTTGTGCAAAGATTTGTTCCTGACTATGCAAGTATTGTGAAGTCGATCAATTTATTGTTGAAAAAGGAGCAGATGTTTGAATGGACAATAGATAATCAATAATATTTCAACAATATCAAAATAGAAATCACCACATCCCCAGTCCTCATTAGTCCATATTTTCAAAGGAATTGCATCATCTACTTGTTCTCTACAGAAACAGTTGTTGCATCTGTTCTTACTCAGAGGAATACCAAGGGTGAAGAACTTCCAATCAATTTCATGAGAAAAACCCTTCATGATTATGAATTGAGATATTCAAAGATGGAAAAGCAAGCCCTAGCTCTTGTGAAAGTGGCGGCGCACTTTCAGACGTACATACTGAATTCCTATGTCATTTTATGTTCCATGATTGCCAGTGAATATGATTTTGAATCAACAATTGAGAGAAGGAAAATGGGCCAACTAGCTGGAAAAGATCCAAGAGTATGATATTGAAATTAAACCTTTAAAGGCTATCAAAGGACAAGGTTTATGTAAGTTCATCTCAAATAGTGATTCTTTGGATGGAATTACTTCAATTTCAGTAGGAGAACCATTCGTTGATTCAGAATGGTATAGAGACATTGTATTCTATTTGAGGTCTGAGCATTTTTCAGTTACCATGAGCCCTAAAGAGAAAATAACATTGAATATGAAGGCAAATAAATATGTGCTAATTGTTTATATACTATTCAGACTAAACTATGATGTCATATTGCTAAGATGTGTTGATGAATACAAGGCCCAAGAACTAATAAAATAATTCCATGAAGGATTTTATTGGCCATCAATTTTTAGAGACTCACATGCCACAATAAGGAAGTGTGTATCATGCCAACAGTTTTTTAGAGAAAATGAGGAGATCAACGATGTCGTTGTATCCCATAATGGTAGAAAAACTATTCTCTCAATGGGGAATTGATTTCGTCGGGATGATAAATACAAGGTCAAGCAAGGGACACATGTATATTCTAACCACTACAGATTATTTTACAAAGTGGCCAGAGGCAGTGGCAATAAAAAAAAAATGACTCGGAAGAGATAATTAAGTTCCTCAAAGATAATATTCTGTCAAGATTTGGTGTCCCAGATAAATGTATCACTGATAATGGTTCAATTTTCATCGGTTCAAAGTTTGCATAATTATGTGGAGAATATGGAATTATTATGGGGAAATCATCAAACTATTATCTGTAAGGAAATGGTCTTTCATAATCCACAAATAAGACACTCATTCATATTTTGAAGAAAACTATAGACAAGAACCAAAGGAATTGACACTTAAAGTTGACTAATGCATTGTGGTCAAGAAAAACAACTCCAAAGGCAAGCACTGGGATGTCCCCATATACATTGGTTTATGGAAAGGAAGCACAAATATCAATCAACCTTAAACTCAATGCTTTGACTTTCACGGTTAATACAAAAGATGTAGAAGAAAACTCGCCTAAATAAAGGAGGATTAATCAATTGTTGAAATTGGAGGAAGAAAGAAGTAAATACCTTAATCAAACTTCTCAGAGACAACAAAGTATCAAACAATATTTTGATCAGAGTGCAACTGTAAAAAAAATTCAAAGGGGAGAAATGGTGTTACTCTGGAACAAAGCTAAGGAGAAGCCATTGATGCATACAAAGTTTGAATCTCTCTGGATCAGACCATACATCATCGACAATATCTTGGGTTTTAATTCTTATATTCTCAAAGACATGAAGGGTAAAACATTAATTCTTCCTATCAATGGGAAACATTTGAAAGTTTTCTTCACCTAAAACTTTCTCATTATCCTTGTACATAAATTTATTTTTTTCAGTTTGTATATTCTTACCCTGACTCCATATCCCAATGGATGGAAGCACCTGGTCATAAATTTTATGGATTCTTGACAACCCACAGGGGGTTATCATCCCACAGTTGGAGCCAGTTATTGAGACCAATTCCCACTTTCGATTTTTCCTTTCCCTTTCTATTTTCCCAACTTATTTTTTTCCATTTCTTTTCCCTCTTCTATGCTTACCTGAATTCCCATTTTTTTTTCTCCCATCTCTTTTCCCTTTCTAGTTACTACACTTAGTCTTTTTTGTAAAAACGACAGGTTCACGGGTTGGCGAAATTGCATATCTTCACCTCCATCCATACTCCCATATAACGAGTCTAACTGACCACCATGTTATGATGTAATTAACCATTTTTCCAACCGTGGGTTCATGGGTTCAAGATTTCATATTCCAAGTTCCGCGATATCCATTTTTCACCCAAAGATCCGTGATCTACATTATGAATGTCAGAATTGTTGTGGGTACCAATATCCTAAGTATCTTTTTTCTCCTATATTGATTCTAACTGATCACAGTACAATACTTAGCCTATTTTCAATCATTCACAACCATGGGTTGGCAGGTTCACAAAATTTCCAAAATCCTAATTTCTCTCGTCCATCCCCGCCACCTTCGTGATTTTCCCAATACACATTTAGTATGGTTTAATTCTAATAACTCATCATGCAGGTTCCATAAATAGTGTCATTAATAAGTGAAGGGTTCGAGGATATTTCTCGTTAAACTGCATTAAAGCACTCTTTGGTAAATATTATATTATTGTTATCTCTTTCAAGCGCTCATTTAAAATATTATCTGGTTAAAGGAACGCTCTCATCAACCTATGGCTGCAACAACTCTACAACATTTCTGCGGTGATACTTTGAATATTTTTGGGCATGAAGACCAGAACTTTTAGTGGTCCAAAGCGTATTATTACTATTCATCTCCCTCTGCTCAAAAAGAAGTGATCTGGACATCCAAAATTTCTCATGCAGGGTGTGTCCTAAAGGTTTTCGACTGCAAGGAACTAGTTGCATGGTGCGTTGAGAAATATGTATCGATTCAACAAATCATGCAACTCCAGGATTCTTCCCCCATCTCTCTTTCACTGTAAATATTTCGTAAGATGTTGAATCTCCTTGAGCCAATACTTACCTTCAAAGGAGAGGATTGCAAGGATTTACTGAAAATGAATGACAATGACCTAAACCTCTTTCTTGAGTTCTTGAAGAATCCTACGGATTTCCCAGAAGAAATTACCAGAATTCAAGTCGACTCATTTAAAAATCCCTTTTTGGAAATTTCTTGGTTGTTTACCAGACTAACAGGCCAAGAAAGAACCGTAACTATTTCCCAAATGATTCTTTATATTTTGTATTTTACAGTTAAGGAGCAAGCTATTTTCGAATTGGGAAAATTGATTTCCATTGAAATATCCTCCCAATTGTCACAGTACAAAAAAGACAAGAAATTCTTCATGGTTTCTTATTTGGTGTTTGCAATAGCATATTTCTGTCAATTTCCAAAATTGTATATTTGTAAGAGGGTGAACTGTGAACTGGATCCAGTTACCTTATGTTACCAAGCATTGTGGATACATAAGGCTTATTTACATTTTTATGAAGTTTACAATGATTTTGTTTTAGTTTTTAAAGGACTATTGTTTGGTAAAAATACCCCCAGAATATCAGACTAGGAAAATAAATTCTTGGATAAAAATGGGATGTTAGAGCAGATGGAAAATCATAATGTCATCAGGATTTTTAGCTCCAATGAAAATCCCTTTTTTCTTCCATGCCATGTATCTGATAAAATGTTTATTACAAAAGTAGCGAGGAAGTATAATTTATGGTTGCACTTTTTCCATGAGAAACAGAAAAAGAAATTCATACCCTTGCCTTGGAAAATAGGAGACTTCATATTCAAGAATATAATCAAAATCGATGAATTTGTGAACCACTTCCACAATGTGAATCTGAGATATGTTGAAAAGATAAAGGGTTTTGACCCTAACAAAATTTTCGTGGAACATACGCTGGAAGTAGGATTCAACAATTCATTTATTCATATTGTTCTAAGTAAACGAGAAGATAATAACTTAGACACTCCTTCCCACAATGTTGGTGGCTTGGAAACGATACTTAGTACTAATGAGTTTTACATGCAGAAAGGAAAGGGTCCTGGCGAGAAGAGTGCCCAGCTCCCAACTGTTACTCCTAAAACAACCACATCTCAGAGCAATGATCCAACGAACCACCCATCTAGAAAAGTTACCAACACTAGTTCCAACAGTGGAGGAGAAAAGAATACCCCTCTAGGAAACATTGAGAGCTCGCACAAGCTTCCTATGAGAAAAAAGAGGAAAAACGTTGTGTAAGAGGAAGAATACCACTACATAGAAAGTGACATAAATAGATTATCTCTTGAAGAAATGGATATTGAGGAGGATATTGAGAAAATGTTTCCCATCATTGATCAACCATGGAACATAACACATCAAAATTCATCGTTGGAAATCATTGAGAATGAGACCTTCAATGAAGAAGAGTCATTTTCTTTTTAGAGTGTTGTCTTTGACAGGAAATCTAAGAAATTGATTATTGAAAAAGGTGATGTGAAGAATAAGAAAGAGAAATATCATTCAGAGGTTGACCTAAGAGATATGTGGCCTTCCCAGATTTATGAAATTCGCAGAGCAACTGGGGATGCTATGGATGACTCCATTGGTGTTCTTGAAGTGGAAAACACGAAATTGAAAGAAAGGATCAAGGAATAGGAAGACGCCTTAATGCCTCTTCCACTTCTTTCCAATCCTTTGACAATAGTTAGACCCACCACACTCACTACTAAATTGAAAGGATATTCAAGACTACTTACATCAGCCATAAGCTATGTATAAAGAAATATTAAGAAAAGAATGGCATTGATCATAGAGGCATGGAAAAACTCAAAAAACATTGCTTCTTTTGGCTTGAGGGTGCATGCCTTCCATGAGTATTTGCAAGACAACCTAAAGAATGAAGAAGGTTTTTACCTTGATGTTGTACTACCCTTTGGAAACAAATTTTCCAGCATGAAAGAACTAAGGAGAAGAGAGGAGGATCTTCCTTCTCTAAGTCAGATAAAATAGTTGAACGTGTGTTGGAAAGAAAAGATAAAAAACTTGAATATTATTGTTCAAGCGTGAAACCAAGATATATCAAGGAGGAAATAACTATTGGATTACTGAGAGGGGGGGTGAATCAGTAATAGCGTAATTATAATCCTTTTTCTTCAAATGTTATATCAATGTAGAATTATTATCCAATAATGAGAAGTAAGAAATAAACAATCACACATATACACAATACACCAGTGTTTTACGTGGAAACCCAAATCGAGAGAAAACCACGTAATGTTTTTTCTTATATGTCTTGAAGAATTACATTCATTGGAAGCACCAACTTCCTTTGTTTTCTAGCTGCAACTGGAAGAAGGCTCCAACCCCCTAGTTTATCAGGCTACAACCTGAGGGAAACCCCAACTCCCCAATTCTCTGGATACAACTAGAAGGAGGCTACAACCCCCATTGTTCTTCGACTACAACCGGAAGGTGGCTACAACCACCTGTCCTTGCCCCATCCTGCCACCCTGAAGTAGAAGTAGAATGATGGAACCATTGTCACACTATCACTATGAGATATACTGCTGTAAACCTATACCAATAAATATGAACCATGCATCAACCTGTACCTCAACCTATAATCAACCTATACCATAAACAAGTGCATCAACCATGCACCAACCTGTAATCAACCTGTACCATAAACAAGTGCATCCAACCAT
>SNQJ01S0021472.1:8272-18532 GCA_010110895.2 Picea sitchensis | reverse complement strand
ACCACTTTGGAGTTCATCCATATTTACTTCTTATCAACCATGACAAAAAAATAATGAGTCATATTTACATCAAAAAATATTGGGTCCATTACCCAAACCTTTGTGCTATGGGGCTTTCTTCAAGGGTTGACATCAATGACAACTCATTGTTCCTAACAAAGTAAGAGTTTGACAAACAATTTGAGATTTTTAAAGGGTTGTTAGTTGAAAATTTCTATGGTATAATTGAATATGATGAGGATGACATAGAAAATTGTCTAGTGGACTACTCTGTGAAAAATCAGGACATTGAAGAAGAATTGCACGGTATTTCCCTTGATTTAAGAGACTTGGAGGGTGAGTTATTCAACATCAAATTCCATCATGATATCAACGTGGAACCAATGAAAAATTATATTGAATAATGGTTTAATAAAGTGATCGACAAATTGACCATCGAGGGGAAAGAAACAGTTGAGATGGTTCTTGTAACCTTTAATGAAGACAATAAAAGGACACCAACAAGAAAGTGAAAACAACGAGAGACCATCATAGTAAGTTTATGTTGATCACATATTTCTTTCTTTATCAGTTCCTTCATCCAATTACTCCACTTCTTTGAACATAAAGGTTTAACCAAAGTCAAATAACTTCTCTTTTATTCTTTCCATCTCTTGATGTTCTTTTATCGCCCATGATCCTCCTTCTACAAGATTAATTCTTGTGTATATTTTATTTATGGTCTGCAGGAGCCCCAATCCTAGTCTTTAAGAAAGACACATTTTAAATTTCAAAGAATATGTAACAGACTATATATTTTTTAGAAATTTTGAGAGAGTTATTTTAGGATCAGTTTCGACTCTGATTTGTAACTTTGAGTTTTGAGTATAAAGTATTTGAGATTGGTATATCATTATATTTATTTGAGATTCCCATGTGTCCACTCTGTTAAAGTTCTCTTATGCATGCGGATAATCTTCTTTTTATTTTTATGTGATCATAAATATTTATTCTAAACTATGATGGATGTGAGGAAATTTTTCTTATTTTATTTAAATATGTGAAGTGTGTGGTTCCTGGCCCTTTCTTAGGAAATTTCTCTAAAGAGAAAAAAAAATACTTTCCTTTTATGTTTTTGCAATCTTTATATTTCTTTAATTACCATGACAGACTTCTGCAAAGTTCCATATTCTGAAATTTTGCAGTCCTAAGAAAATATTAAAGAGGAGTACCATCTCTATAAAAACACAGGGGGATTTACATCCTCGTGAGGTTGTCGTTTCGGTCCTAATGGATTCAAGCATCAACACCTCGGCTAGAAGAGTTCTCCCTTGTATTGTTTTACACTTTTTCGGGCATGGTAGACTAAATTTATGAAAAAGTCATCCACAAAGTCATCTTTAAGTTCTTTTTAGACTCTTTAATCATGAAAAACCACCAAGTTTACCTTCTCTGGACTTGTAAAATTATTCATTGAAGGAACCATATGGGACCAAACCCCTCCTTCTTTAGGTTCTTTAAAAATATTATGAGGGACTCATCAAAGGTGAGATATACTGGGAATCTGTTATCCTCCTCAATCTTGTTAAAAAACAAAGGGGTACTCACTAAGCATGGTGGGGGGGAAATTGAAAGAAGTGACTCAAGTATTTTTTTCCCTTGAACATGGCATCTATCTTCATTATGTTGTATAGTTGGATTATATTCCTTAGATTAATATCATAATTTTTTGTTTTAGTCGAAGAGTTACCTATTCTATGTGTCATGATGATTTTTCGTTTCAGTCGAGAGCATAAAAATGTCATCACATCATGGTTGTCATCATATTGGGTTATGGTTCTTGTCTCTCCGAGTCAATGTCACCAAGTCACTTGTTGTGCCACCCACAATGTTCAAGGGAAGTGTCAACTATGCTCAACATTTTGGTCAACCTCTGTAGTATTATCAGTTTGTGTCCTCATGTCAGTCCATGATTCTCCATCACACATCATTTCCAATACATGTTTCATGTCCATTGTGGGGGATACATCATGTACCTCCTTCGACGAGTCTTTTCCTGTCCAATACAACACATTTTTTGGGAATTAGACTTAGAAACTAGTTTATTACTTTGGAGCTTGCATGCCTCAATGGCAGGTTTCTTCGATTTTGACAGTGGGATTCCATCATTGGCCCCTGTTTGGAATATTTCATCGAATGTTCGACTTCAACTCATTGACTCACATTCGATGGATTTTACCAAGGTAACTTGGGGATAATTAACATCAATGATGATTTCCCTTGCACTTGTTAACAATATACATCAATGACCGGTAATTGAGTGGTTTCTACCATGTTCGACATCAACACTTCTATTCACATGGTTATATTCGTACTAGTTTGAGAATGAGATGAAGACCATGGGTATCTGTCAGGAACCTACCATTTTTATATGCCTTGACTGGGTTGTGCTTGGAGTATTTACTGATATATGTTGTTACATAGATCCACTTTGTATTGGTTTGTGGCTATGTTTTTATCATATCGTAGCTACACTGTGTAAAATCTCGTGGCTACAACCTGATCGAGTCATGGAGGTGTGGATTTACATTGTATGTCTGGTGGCCATATCCTTAGTCAGTATTTTCATGAATTCCCAATGTATTGGTCGGTGGCCATGCTTTGAGTCATTTTTCGCGAATGGGTATGCCCTCGTGGAGGATACATATATACTATTCATTGGTGGGATGCAGATTCCAACAGGCTCTTCTTCTCCAATTCTTTGGCACACATCATCATTTGTAAATTGTTTCTTATACGATTCACTTCTCTCCCTACCTTTCACTTTAGGGGGAAATTTGTTACAGACAAAATTTGCACACTACCTAGTTTCATACTAAATGTCACACTTTCATCACTATTATGTTTAGTGTCACACTTATGTACTATTTCGTTTTTAAGTGTTGTATTATCAAAATTACACTTTCCTAAGTGTCGCATTCATTTTTTACCAATTTAGACACCATGGGACAACATTTTGTCACTTCCCTAGTCAAGAGGGAGAAGGAATCATCATTTTCTGAAGGTCGAACATTTGATTTGTACCCTAGGTTTGACTTGTTTGGAAGGGTGACACTTCCTTGTTCATGTATGGAGGTAATCAGTCCTTGGGTGACACTCCCTAGACCAATGTCAGGGGGCGTCAGTGACACTCTATCTCAAACATTGGGGAAGCGTCAGTTAGTTATTTGTAACTCCACATTTATCTAAGGGCCATCTCTAAGGATCTTTGGGTGGTTATGGGTGAGTGATGGCTCATATCCTTGAGTCACTCAACTTCCCTTCCATTATGGGGTTCCAAATCCTAACTTAGGGAGAAAATATCTCAACCTTCCCTTCATTTGCTAATGGTTGTTGGGCTTGCCAAAGCCTATATAAGTAAGTTCATCCATGGGGGAAAGGGAGTTGAATTCTATAAGGGGTGATACTTTTGATCTTGAGAGAAACTATAGAATACATGTGTGTGTATCCAAGGGACAGAGGAAACAAGGCTTGGAAGACTGACACCATCATCCATATGTAAGTTTTCACTTATGATGAATAAACTTGGCACACTCCTTTCAATTTTTGTTGGTTCATTTGTCTAATGCTTACGTCGAATCAATATTACATATATTACTCTTTTCCTAACAAGATATATTATAATTAAACTTGTTTGTCTCCTTCTCTTGTAGGTTCCTTTGGTCATCGAAAAACTTGGAGAAGTGAGGTCGAGGCTTGGAGCAGCGAGGAGAAACATCGAACTTAAGGTTATTCTAAATATCTCCTTCTATCTATAGGATTAAAGTATTAATCTAAAAGGAAGTGAGTCACCATTTGTTTTGAATCTGTCTTAGATTATGATTTTAGTCTAAGGAGAATTCAACCTGTCTGCAGGGTGAATTTCTCACAACACACCATCTTCACTTCTGTTTCATGCATGCTAATACATAGTTTGTGAAATTCTTTGACACATGAACAATCATTGCAAATGTGGAATTGTGGGAATATGATGAATAACCTTGTGAGGCACATGTTGTGTTACTTGATTGGTTCAATATCTACTGATTTGACATTGTGGGCATTTCATTTCTGATGCATATTGTCCATAATATATAATATTATCATTAGGACATGCATCAATAGCTTGTTACTCCATTCCAATATCTTTCATAATGGTAGATAATTCTCAGTACGTGAGAGGTAAAGTATCTGATGATGGTAGGAGAAATTCACCTAACAATCTACAATGCAAAATATAACTAGTTAATGTAAAGAATATTAATATTAAATATTGCATCCTTAATTTACACATTAATTAATAACACTAAGAATAGAGAAACAAAATAAAAATAGACCTTTTATGTATATGTGACGAATTATATTACATACCTTAGGATCTTGGTGAGACAAGTGTTCGAAAAACCATTCAATACCTTCAAGTTGACCAACAACAATATAACAGACATAATATTTTTCCTTGAGCCTTCGTAAAGGGGTTGTTGTGAATTCTCAATCAGAGGTACATCATGATTATCACCAAAATTTTCATCCATTGGAGCAAAGGTGTCCTGGAACAATCTATCTATACCATCATTCTCAATCAGACCATATCAGTGTCATATTCTTCCATAAGACTAACTTGATCTCCAATATTCACCCCATATTACTCATTGTGTACAACAAGATTTATACTACTACTTGGCACATTCGCAACATCACACTTAAGATCCCCTTTATTTATAATTATAATAAATCAAATGATATTAGTGTATGTAATGAATATTGAAAGGATAGAAATTTATATGAATAAAATCAATACAAAAACATATAATGAGTACTAACTTACCAAGGGATGATATTCATACCCCCCTTGAACATGTCCAAACTGTCTACAATTCCTTTCATCTATTATTATTATAAGTCTTCTTCTATTGAATCCCCTGCATTGATTGAAAGGGAAACAACATTCCCTATCACCCTTTGCTTCCAGTGCCATAAATAACCTTTGAAGCATCCCATCCCTTTCCTCTGGAGTAATGTTATATGACATTGTAATTAAATGTTACAACAAAATCCAATGAAGCAATACAAGTACAATATACAAATATATTCTACCAATTTCACACATGTAAATGCATTTCTATAGCCCAAAAACATAATACACATAATATAGAGGAAGATGAGCTATGACCCAGTGTAAAAGGAATTAAATGAAAGAGATTTTTTTATGGTTGTCATTTCATAAAAAAGTTGGGGAACATTCTTCCAAAAATTTTAAACATTTTTGTTAAATGGTTGGCATGCATCCTCCAACCTTTCGCACCAGGTCAAAACATAATATTGTTGAAATTAGGGAAAGGGGAAAAAATTGAGATATCACCCTAGTATATAGTCTTTAGGGTTTACAACATATACATAGTCCTGTAACTTGTAACATCTAAATTACCAACTGTATGCATGTATTTTTCTTGACAGGGCGTGCATTTTCATCATGCCATACTTTCATGATTTGTTATGCATTTTCCCTTTATGCATTATTTTGCATTTACAAGGAAATTTTTAGATTCTATGCACAAATGAAGGTTTTTCGTTTGAAAATGAAATAAATGTATTAAAGGATGTAAAATGATAAAATACAAACTCCACAATTTAAATCACTCAATTTGGAGGTCATATGAGTCACAGGGGTACATTTTACAGAAAGACAATTTTACCCTCCATTTTATAAAAAGTCTTCAATCTTGGTTCAATTTAGAAGTCTTATTTAATTTGAAATTTCACTTAGGGTGATATAGGTAGATTTATATGTTATTATGTTCACCCCAAATTTCTTATAACTAAACTTCGAGGTATATAGAAGCATGGGTGTGCGTTTCCATTAGGTCACTTTCTATTGTTTTGGTCTTTCAATTTACACAACAGATTTTGCCTCTTTTATAGAGAAGCCACATTTATGTTTGAAAATATAAATAAAAATTTGTACACAAGTGTAAATTATCTAATACACCCTAAACAACTTGAATCACTCAAATTGGAGGTGTTTTAATACCTGGGCATGCATTTTTGTGAAGCGTGACATGAATTTTACAAAAGGGCATAAATTAGAGTTTAAAAGAAAAACATGTATTTCTTACGTGTAACTATGCATTTTTAGATGTGGAGACTACAACAAGATTGAATCAGGTTTTTATGCAACAACAAAAACCTAATTAATCTTTCCATTATTTTTCAAATGGTTGGCATGAAAAATCAGTAATGGAAACAATGAGGATTAGATGGGTGTGAAATTGTAACATACCCACCCTTCAATAAGGAATAAAATATTGTATGCCTTAGGCTTGCTTTTTAGAGGACACAGTGGGAATTTTCAGACAAAAAACATTATGTTGTGCATAAAGGGTAAAAGTTGCCTTGTAAAACAAAAAGGTCAAATTGTTAAATCTAGCCCTGTTGAAACGCACACCAAACCGATGGAAATGCACATCCAATGGTGAAATTGGTATGATTATATAAAAGATATATAGGCTTGTGAAACATCCATTCCTTCAAATAAGTTATGCATGCCCCATGGTGAAAAATGCAGGCCCTCAAAAGGAAAAATGTATAAAATGCATGAAAATAGAGCATATAACAAATGCACACCCTAGGAAGAAAAATGCATGCCTTGTGATGGTAATTGTATGTTGACCTTATGAAATTATGTGAAAATAGGGTATTAAGGACAATGCATGACTTGTAAGGGAAAAATGCACGTTGAGGGCATGGGATTGCAAGTTTACATAGTAAGGAGGAATATGCACACCTTGTTAATGACAAATTCACACCCACACTATAAAAATGCACACCCTAGACATGTTATGCAACCTTATGCTCACATAAACCCTAAATGGTTCTTCGTTAGCCCATTTGAATGGTTTTCATAGGAATATGGATAAAAATGGATGTTGATCTGTTTTGTATGATTGATGATACTATGAAATTTATTATAACAACCCTATACCCATGTTTAACAAGTTGTTTGTAAACACACATATGTAGTTCACCTTGTATGTTGAGTTGTTGCCAGAGTCCCATAATCTTAGAAACTCAAAGTACTTGTAAGTCTCCTACACCTATGATTGATTTAAAATGCATGCAAGATATCTTGCTTACCATTTAATTTGAGATTGAGTGTGTGTGTGTGTGTATTATAGTTGGAAACATTTGTAATTTTTCTTTCAAAATTACCCTGACTCATTCTGAGAATCATTTTTTTTTTCCAAGATATAACGCTCATCTGGGAAAACCACCGAGTACTTCCCCTCATTTAGAGGATGGAAATTTTTCATTAATTCTCAAAAATCCCAAGTCCATTATTGAAAAATGCTACAAATCTACTTGAGTGTGCTTATAAAAATTCACGACAAGTTTTTTAGAAGTGTTATTTGTAATAAATAATATCTTATCTATAAAGATTAATTTACTTTTATTATCAAAATTTCTTTATAGAAAAATATACCAATATAATCCTAAATCGTTTAAAAAAAAAACAGTTTCCTGCCAAGTGTTTCCTCATCGTGAGCATTCATTCCACGACTTCCATTCCTCGACATCCATTCATGTTAGTGTGCATTCCTAAAAAAACCATTTCAACTTCCCATAAAACCATGGCCACAATTGAAATAGGGGCATCCTCTACCATGGGAGAAGTAGTTGAAACAAGTGGTTCCCAGGATGAAAATTTCACTATCAACAAATTACGGGAGTGTGCTAAATCATGGAGAGACACAAAAAATTGTCCAACATGTATGCTAAATATCTTGAGAAGAGGAGAGGTTTTTGACTTTATGTTTACACCCTTCCATTTTGGCCATAACATTTACCTAGATGTCGATTTTCTTGCAAGAGCAACAAAAATTCCATGTAGAGGGGGAGAAACATTTAACTCCTAAAAAAAACCCAAGGTAGAAAAAATGGAGATGGCTAGTAAAATATGTGGGAAAAAGGTATATGTTCCCAGGAATGGATTAAGAATGTTAGATGTTCCCCAGGGACTATACAAGTATTTGATTCAAATTGTCCCTAGGGCGATTATGAATCATCATAAGACTGATATTTATGGTGACTACATGAGGATAGTCATTTATTGGGTTGAAGACAGTATCATAGATGACCCTCATCTATTGGCTAAAAAATTACATCATTCCCTTGAAGAAAGTAAAAAAAAATATTAATAAGTTCAATTTTCTAGGCACATTGTAGAAAATTATTGATTTACATTAACCCGGTGACCAAACAAGCCCTCTTAAAACCTACATTAGGATATATAAAAAAAAATGAAGAAATTAAGCACAAGAATATTAAGACAGGAAGATTGGAGGAAAAGGCCTCAAGCCTTAATTCTCAACATAATATTCATCTTAATGATACAAATATATAATAAAATAATGAAACCACCTCAATTGTTCTCACATCGACACCTCATCAGGAGATAAGGTCAAATGAGGAAGTATAGGAATCTAGAAACACACTTAGGATAACAACTATATCCTAGTATGTAAAATATTAAAGGTGGTATACTTAGACTTAATGATTGTATATGAGAAAGAGGCTAACATTCCCCCCCTCAATCATAAGTCTGAGCAATAATACCAACAAAGAAGGTGCATAAACTGATACATCTCCATGTCTTCATGCTGAAACTCCTGAGCTGAGTCACAATGAAGAACTGCCTGAAAAACTGCCAAATATGGATGCTAAGAAATCTGGAAAAACTCACTGTGTAATCATGTGAGCCAGAATGCCAAAAAAATTGTTCATTGATGTGAACTCCAATATGATGAGAGCGAACAAAGAGAAGTGAATCAGTGACAAGTCTGCCACATCCCTGAAAATGCCTGACAACTCAATCAATGCCAAGCTGCAATACAGAAGGATCCATCTGTCCTCTGCTAGGTCCAATGACCATCTAGGTGAAGCAAATGTTCACATCATTGCTCTCAAAAAACAACATCCCTGTGTATGATTCAATATAGAACCATCATTCTGCCAAAGTCTGCCATCTACAGACTGCATTTTCCCATCTGATACCCATCTAGCATATTTGTTGTCAAAACTTTCAGTATGAAAACCATCTGCAATTCCATCATTAATTTCCCCCCTTTGTCAACTGAAAGGAGAGACCACAAGTGGTTTCACTAACCATCTTCCCTGGATTTTTGAACTCCCCCCCTTAAGGTGCATGAGGGTTTCACTTTTACTCCATTTTTTATTGTTTTTATTTTTTTGTACAACTCTAAGTGGGCATATGGAATTAACCACATGTTATCTCATCCCGTGAGGGCCATTCTCGAAAGCTACGCCATAAGGGGACCACTTTGGAGTTATATACATATTTCACTATTTTCTTCAAAACACGTCTTTATTCGAGATTGTATTCTTCGGTAAGACTTATATAATTGCTTGGCAGTTAATGACCATTGCCAAGGATCAATCCACTCATAGTGAATCTTTAGTCTTGCAGGTTTGTTCCTCTTGGAACATTTATCTGATGCATGATTTGACTTGCCACAATTTTGACAAGGATGGAGATCAAAACACTGATCCTCCATGTGACCAACTCGATTACAATATTGACACTTATCATTTTGATTTGCGACATTTAATATTGATTTTTCTTGAAGAAATCAAACACTCACAAACAAAATTGGTTTGGAGTAATTTGGAATATGAAAACTGTTTTGATTTTCATATCCTAAGCCATGATGATTCTGATTGAAGTGTAATTCTTCYCAAGGTCTAACAAATTTCTTGGAAAGATGATTTTGACTGTATTCTTTTATTTCTTCACATTTGTTGTTGTCGCTGCTATTATTCTGTGCTTCTTTTTGGAATTCATCTTTGAAAGATTCCATATCTTCTGTTTCTTTTATATCAACTAATTGGATAAGGTCTTTTGTGTCACAAAATGCATCAACCTTTTGTATAAACTCGTTTGTATCACATTCTGCATCAACCATTTGGATAAGATCCTCTGTAGCACATGTTGCATCAATCTTCTCTATTAGATCCTCTGTGTCATAACTTGCATCAAACTTCTCTATTAGATCCCATGTGTCACAACTTGCATCAACTTTTTGAGTTTCTTCAGATGTTGCATCAATCATGTCATCAATTTGATTCTGCTTTTCACTTAACTTTATCTGAAGTGCATCAATCAATTGATTCTTCATTTCAATTTCATCTCGAAGATCATTTATTGACTGCATTGTATCAACCATG
>SNQJ01S0021471.1:45315-78525 GCA_010110895.2 Picea sitchensis | reverse complement strand
GGGTTCTGGTACATTTTCCTTTATGAATTTTGCAAGGTCATTCTCTTCAAGAATGAGTGCAATACTATACTTCCAGGCACAAAAGTTTTCCACACCTTCTAACTTGTCAACAAGCTTAGTGCTTGTAGACATCTTGACCTGGAGCTGGGAAAATGACCAAAAATTGAAAGTGCTCGAAAATTAAATCCGAACTTACTAGGAGGTGCGCTTGGTTGAGGCGAGAGGTGTAGTCTATTTTCAAAAAATCTAGATTTTACCCCTTGAAACTGAGCCTGCGAAAATTTGGACTGGTATTGGTTCTGGTTTCTTGGTTTTCTGGTAACAACCAAAACTAGGGTTTCACTTCCCAGAGTCTCTAGCCATTGAAAAGGTGCGCTTAAGCTGCCAATAAGTTCGCTAGGCTAGGGCACACTTTTCTAGATGGTTTTTAGGCTGAAATTCCTTTCCAACAAAAAGCCCTAATTTTCTTGTACGACAATAGTGACGTTTTTTATTATCCAGTGAAAGGTGCTCTCTTCAGCTTGGCTCTGAAACCATGTTAAATTTTAGAGCTGTTATTAAGTTATTTTCAATTTACTAGACAATAATAACATAAGCATGATCACTGAGAGAAACAAAATCACAAGCTACACAACATTTTATCCTTGGAAACCCTCATGGGGGAGAAAACCCAAGAAAAACTTCCTTAATATAGATTGCCAATACAATACCAAGATAAAAGACCAAACACTAGAGAATATCCAAGACTGAGCAATGCGCTTCTCTCTCCTTCTTCTTCCAACTGTAGCTATCTCCAAACTTGCACACTAGATGAGTGACTTGAGTGAGTGAGTGAATGAGGCGCCTTCCACTCTTATTTATATTGGCTGGCAGGCGCTAGGGTGGTGTCTCTTCATTAAGTTGCGCTGACTTCTTCACTTAGTGGCTAAAACCACTTTAATTAGTCCAAGGGGCCGACTTCTCAATTAGCAAGATATAATTAGGGTTTGACCAATCCATAAAAAGGGATTTGGTCATATACAAAGCCCAGCATGATCAATCCACAAAAGGGGACTGATCCATATGATAACAACTCAATAATAAGTAGAATATTCTTCACAGTTACAATATTTCAACACACCCATCACCTCCCCTTCAATGATTCTTTAGATGCTCTTGGTCACCTTCTTTCCCTCCAACAATGGATCAATAGAATCATTGGAGATGATATCTATCTGCAATGCATACATGGCACTTGGATGTCCCCTTCCCGAGGTCTCAACCCTGAGATGCGCTTCTAGTTAGGATATCTTTTGCAGTGGAGGGATGATCTTATCATTTGCCCCTAATGTACTTAACGTCATTGGAGTTCCCACTCAGATAGTTCACAGTAGGCCCTCATCAATTTCACATTAAGTATGTGCATCATATCCCACAAGAGCGAAGGATATGTGAACTATGCCAATTGCGAGAGGTGGAGTTCGAGGGAATTTCATCTTCAAATTCCTAATCTTTTATAGGATCCGAAAAGATATCATTACCTATTATGGGATTCCGAATGGTACCATTCCACTTTTATTCGATATCCTAATTAAAGGTTTTTTCCTCTATACATGCGCGAGGCAATGACTTTCAAATGATAGACCTCACAAGTTTCTTCAAGTGCTCACCCTATTACATTGATTACCTATTTTTCTCAACCTATCTTAGCACTTGGCAACCCTTAGTGAAGGGTAGACTATCCAATGCTTAAAACAATATATCCTAGATCACCAAAACCATGTACAACTTCTTACCCTAGTGTTAGTCAAGTCATTCCCTCAAGTATTCTCTAGGGTTAGTCAAGTCATTCCCATGGAAATTCTCTAGGGTCGAGGAATGAGAGGATTTCCTATCCTCAACATGCACTGGATTTAAAGTCCAATTTGGACCATATCCATATCACATGATTCTTTCCTACCTTAAGTATTAAGAGACTCTTTAATCGTAACTTTCTTACTCCTCCAAAGATCATCCAATGAGCCCTCTTAGTTGAGGTACTCTCCAAACATCATCTTTTGATACCATGTCGATGCATTTTCAATAACAAATGTGCAACAAATACATCCCATTTCTCACTCCCTTCCTCCTCATCTCTTATTGCACATATTTAATAGATACTTTCTTGCACTCTTTTTCCTTCATTTCCTTGATACATTATAATTATTTTTTGAGATATTTTTGTTTGTTTCATACTTAATTTTTTTTAAAACACTTTTATAATTTAGTATAAGTAGTTATGCTTCTTTAGTTATTATTTATTATTTTCATTATACTTTTCCAATTTTATTATATTAAATTAATAAAAAAAATACAATTAAAATTAAATTATAAAATTTTAATATTTAATATACAACTCAATTAATCTAAACTTATATCTACCAATAATAATCATAATAATCTTGGTGTATAATCTAATTTCAAAATCAATCAGCCACACCAAATTAATTAATTAATTTATGAGACTCACATTACACTAAAGTGATACCTATCATTAAACCCTATATATTCCACCTCTTTTAATTACTCAGCCGACAATAAAGTTGAATTACTTTGATTTCCCCTTACATGTCGTTAGTCTATTTCCTCTCATTTCTTACTGTACACAGAAAGTAGCTCCAAGGTTCTCTGCACTTCTACTCTGCACAGAGCCGATCTCATACTCGTAATCATGGAGCTCTAATCCATTTCGCGAAAATCCTTCATTTACGAAGGCGGAGATCGAATTTATCCCTTAACTCTTATTTGTCATTCGTCTGAACACCTTGGAAAGGGTAGTTTCGTCGAAGTAACTAAAAGCCATTCATATCGGCCATAGTCGATCAGGTGATTAGGGTTTCTGAGTGGCGAATTATAACTGGAAATGGCGCAGATCCCGAATCTGGACAATGCCCCTGTAAATCTATCATCCTTGAGGTAAATACTTATGCCAAATGACTTGAAATTTGTAAATATTTTGCCCCTCCATTTAAAATATTCAGAATGGTAAATTGTGGGATTCGCGTTGTCAGGGAGAAATCTCAGAAGGAGCTCGTGCACATTCTGACTACAGTGAGTAAAATTGCTCTTTACAATTTGACTTGGTTAGCGTTCGATTCGTATTGCTGGCGTCCTAATATTTTCAGTCATCGCGGGCCATTTAGATAGCCAGCGGAATTATATCTCAATATTATCAATTCACCTTGCAATTTGTCCCTCTACCATGATGTATATTCTCAGTCATAGATATCCACTGTCAGCATTTGCAAATAAGGATACACACATTATAATGTAAATCTCTTTCACATTGCTCTTTTGATTGTCGCGAGTGCAGATTCGTGGTAGGAAGATGCTTGTTCTGGATCCGAAACTTAGCGGGCCACTAGCGCTGATTGCTCAAACATCTCTTTTGAAGGTGAGGGATTTCGCCAGTGTTGTTGGCTTTTAATTTTAATTTTACTGCTATTCAGACAAACTAGCCAATCTGAAAACCAAAGACTTATGTTCCCAGAAACGAGAAAGGGAATAGGAAACAGGACCGGGGTCCCCTGACACTTTGCGTACCGTGCACACAAGATATAATTTAGTAAATCCAAATTCATTGAAGATCCAAAAGTTATCCACCGCATGTAATTTATCAATTTCATCAATTAAATTAATCGAATTACATTCACAGTAAGTTGCCCGGAAAATTGGAATGAAGAAGACTAAAGTGAAAGTCTGAAAATATGAAAAT
Source organism: Picea sitchensis (assembly GCA_010110895.2). Lineage (NCBI taxonomy): Eukaryota > Viridiplantae > Streptophyta > Pinopsida > Pinales > Pinaceae > Picea > Picea sitchensis. The sequence goes on along the minus strand of SNQJ01S0021471.1, from coordinate 74,792 downwards.
GAACATCGAGAAAGCTGAAATTCTGAATACTGAAGCTGTAAACTCATGAGTTCTGCTTGGAAATATCTATTGTTGACCACCATTAACTAATCCCTGCAAAAAAATCACCGCAGCAAACCCCGTTTTTTTCTCCTTGTCTTCTCCTCACAAGAGGTTAACGACAAAGTGAAAATATGAGAGGTATTAAGGGTTTTTAGGTAAATATATTGGGCCCAGCAGTGCGCCCTTGGGTATCCTGCTGGGCGAACACAATGCTTTTTCTTTTATCTGTTTTTATTATTATTAATGTTATTTTAAAATTTTTTTATTGGGTGTATTTTTTTTTATTAAGGCAAAAATGTTGACCTCATTCAAGTCATCCCACGGAAGTAAGGTGTGTAAAGAAGTAATTGGTTTCTAGTTTCTCCACCTTGTCACGCAGGAATCTGTTCGTATTGACATTGTAACCACGTTACGAAAGTCTTAGTGATAATGACATCGTCAAGTCATCTGTGATGGTTTGTATTGGCACTGAAGAAGAGTAATTCAATCAAGCATTAGTCATGCTAATCATCGAGGAACCTTGTGCAAAATATTACAATGGGCTAAGGAGATTATGTGCATTATTCACGACACTAACACTTCTCAAGCTGAGAGAAAAGATATACGCAAAACATATATCCTCTAGAGAAAAGCTCTTATAGCTCTTGCAGCCTTCCACATATGAGCATGCTTCTGTTGCACCAGCCATATGCCACTGTCCTTGATCAATAATTGAGAAGTGGACCAGCTGTGAGTAAAAGATATGATTGAGGTGATTGAAGCTGTATCAGCAACTTTCTTTTATGAGAAGTCAACAAGGTGGTTGTTGCTGGCCATAGTTAGCATGAACTATAATAGTATAATCACGATGATTGAGGTGATTGTTGGCATCAACAGCCTCATTTAGTTTTGTTATCCCAATCAGGTCCCGTTCATGCTGGTTATCTTTTAGAATTTGCCATGTAATGTTCTATGAGATTGAAAGAGTCTCTTGAGTCTTAACTAATAATTTGTTGTGCTTTGTTTTAATCTCACTGAAAGTCTTATTGCACAGGTTATATGATTTGTAAGAAGTTTGATTGGTTTATGAAATATTTCTAAAAACTGCATGAGCTCGAACTTACATTTTGCAATTAAGTTCAGCTTAACCATTCTGTTGGGCATCCATCTTATCACTATGTGTTTGTTGAATGCAGGAACATGGTGTGGAAAACCTGCGCCATCTTTCGGCTGATCCTATTCAGACTGATTGTAAAAGTATATTGTACCTTGTTCGGCCTCAAGTTAATTTTATGAAGCTGATTTCTTCACATATTCAGCATGATACTAAGCAAAATCTTCAAAGAGAATATAGTGTGATCTTTGTTCCACGCCGCACCATTGTTTGCGAGAAGGTGGGCAGTTTGATCTTCCCTTTTGTTCTAATGAAGTGTTATTACAAAAATTGAATTGTTTATTCCTAAGTTACATGACACGGATGCAGGATACCTGTGTTTGATATGGGTTATGTAGACCCCCCGAAACAGGTTATGTGTATATATAATTTACAATTTTTATAGAAACGAAATTTAGTTAACAATTAGAAAAAATAATTTTAGGGACACAATATGAAAATTATCAATTAAAGTTTAAATCATAGATCATACATATTGATATATCAATTAAACCATAAAACTCGCTAGTCAAAAGTTCTATAGTTTTCTACCCCTCATTAGGATCATCAATACCATCATCAAACATGACTGGCTCTAGGATTACTTCACTATGATCCAAGTTAGCCAATGCCAACTTATGCTTTCGATATCCATTTCATCATGGAATGCATCCCACATCTTTGTCCTTCCCCTCAACTACTCTTCGCTCGCCTTGTATATAAGACAAAGGTCGGTGTCCACAGACACCAATGTCTTTGCTTTGGATTGCTTAAGCTTGTTCTGCTTCAAAGTCTGGTTCATTATGATCCAAGTTGGCCATTGTCAACTTATGCTTTCTATATCCAACCACTCTTCCCTTGCACATACACAAATGTCTTTCCATTGGATTACTTAAGTTTGTTCTCCTTCAAAGTCTGGTTCATTATGATCCAAGTTGGCCAATGCCAACTTATGCTTTTGATATCCATTTCATCATGAAATGCGTCGCACATATTTGTCCTTCCCCTCAACCACTCTTCCCTTGCACAGACACCAATGTCTCTGCTTTGGATTGCTTAAGCTTGTTCTGCTTCAAAGTCTGCACATGCCTCTATGTGCTTCAATTCCTCTTGCAAGAAGAGGATGAAGTAACTTAAGAGACAAACTCCATGTGTTGCCCCCTCCTAGCATAGGACTTCTTAAGCCCCTTATCTTTGATCACAACATAGCCTCCAAATCTCTCAATGTAAATGAAAATATCTACGAAGCCCTTCTCCAACTCATCTAGGGTAGCTTTGTCCTCTATGGTTATGGGATATAAGGACTCACTTTGCTTCATGTTGATTGGGCTAAGTTAGATAGAGTCTAGACCCTCCTTCCCAAGGGCATCTTTTGATGCAAGTGGACTGCCCCCTAGCCCATTATTTAGGCGGAGTCTGGGGCTCATCCTCTTCACCTCGAGGCAATCTTTTGACTAGTATGGTTCTTTTACAGAGTTAGGTTTTGGGGGACTCGGCCTCTAGGTGGGATAGGTATCCCTATTTTTCACTTTGTTTTTTGAAGGCCATTGCCTCGGCTAGTCCCCCAAGGGTGCGCTTGATGTTAGTTTTACGAGGTCTCTCTGTTAATTTAGTTAGTGGCCATCACTCCAAGGTGTCTTCCTCCTTCCAGGTACTCCCTTAATGCGTTAGGTCTCCTCCTATTGTTTAAGCAAGACCTGAATCAAGCTAGTAGAGAGGACATTTATTGACAATATATCTAGGTTACATGGATTGTGCCTCTAGGGGGTCTTGGCTTGAAGATGGCCTTCTATGTTAAGCACTTTCTTGAGTTAAGAGATGTTCTGATTGTTCGACCTCTATATACACACAAACATTGGATACATGCCCTTAGGATCCCCCATGGCTAGTTTTGGGTGGGCTCCCACAGAGTTTGGATTTAGACAAATCATCCCATCTCACGATCAAATGGGTTTTCTAGTAATGCCACTTATAGGAGCTAGAGACAGNCACACAAACATTGGATACATGCCCTTAGGATCCCCCATGGCTAGTTTTGGGTGGGCTCCCACAGAGTTTGGATTTAGACAAATCATCCCATCTCACGATCAAATGGGTTTTCTAGTAATGCCACTTATAGGAGCTAGAGACAGAGGACCATCTCATTTTTTGGTGTCCCATCTATTATGATATCAAAGGGAGATACTAATGCCTATTTTGAGACTTCGGGAGCTCCCTTTCCATTGTTTTTGCTACCCCGATCCCATATGTCTTTCCCTCTTCATGAGGGAAGTATTTGGACACAACTTTTAGTGTCTACATCCTAGATGAAGGTCTTCACAAGGATCACCTTCAGGTCTTCCTCCTTTCAAGTGCACCCTTGATGCGCTAGGTCACCTCTTGCCATCCAAGTAGGACTTAAATCAGGTTATTAGAGAGGACATTTATAGATAGTATATCCAGGTCACCTAGATCATGCCTCTTGGGAGTCTCGACTTGAAGATGGTCTTCTATGCAAAGCACTTTCTTGAGCTGAGAGATGGTCTTATTACCCAACCTATACACACAAACACTAGTTGCAAGCCCTTAGGATCCCCCTTACTTAGTTTCAGGTGGGCTCCCACAAAGTTTGGATTTAGATCATCACCTCCTATGGCCGGATAGAGTTTGCTTGTTATGCCAMTTATAGGAGCCAAAGATAGAGTARCATTTCCTTTTTCGGTGCTCCAKCTACTATGATATCAGTGCCAATTTTTAAGCATTCAATGCATTCAATTTCAGATCTAAAAATTACTTCCATGTGACCTCAAACAGTAAACTAGGGTTGTTATCACTGAATAATTTTACACTGGAATTATGACAGAAAATTATAGCAGAAGCACGAAGATCAGAGAGGAATCATCCATGCACAAGAGACACAAATTTATGTTCAGTAAAATTTTCAGATTGAGAATTTCAGAGGACAAAACCAGTGCTCTCAACAAAATTACAATTTCAGCAAATTCCGGAAAAACCTTCCAACTTGCAAACCTGCTGACGTCACAGCTGTACGATTGACGTCACAGCTGTACGACCCTTCAATCTGCCAAGAAAATTCGCACGTGCGGCCTTCTTGTATGACTCACATGTGTGGCCTTCTCTCTCCTTTGACTGCGGATGTACAACCATTGATCCGCGCTCACTGTTTGTATTGTTCTATATGGTTCGCACGTGTGGTATGACCTGTATGGCTCCACACGTGCGGCCTTTTCTGCTCTTCTTCCTACTTGTAGCCTCACACATGCGAGCTCCTCCTTGGCTGAAAAATGAGAGAGAAAAACATAAAAATCCTAAGCTAGAAACCCTATGCTAGATTTTCCCAAGTGAAGAATTTCCTTTGCTGAAATTTCCAACCCCAATCTCCTTGGCAAGAGTGCTCACTCACTCATGCCAACACCATGATGACAAGATGGAAGGTGACAATGAGATGTGTGGTGCCTCCTCACATTTCCTCTCCTTTTATAGGAGTCTAATGAATGAATTTAGGAACCCCTTCTAAACTCAACATTAAATTAGAATTGTTTATTTCTCCAAGTGGGTGTGAAGCTCCGGCAACAACACAAAGGGCGTTTTCACAAAAAAAAATGCAATGTGAGTGCCAACAAAAATTCCCACATGCCCAACACCAAGGCCAATGTGAGAATACCTGCCCGATGCTACAATAACATCAACAATCCAAGGGAGATACTAATGCCTATTCTGAGACTTGGGGAACTACTTTTTTTGCTACCTTGACTGCCTTTCCTTCTTCATGAGGGAAGTATTTGGACACAGATCTCAGTCTCTACATGTTCCATCCCAACCGGAGGTCTTTAGGAGGGTCACCTATGCAATTCATGAGATTTCATATTCCAAATCGTTGCAATCTTGCTTTACCTCTTGACCCTACCCAAGTAGTCGATTGACGTCATTGAGACCCACGAGGAGTTTTTTCCCTAGGACATGGGGCATACACCACAAGCCCATCAAACATACCGACTCTAGGCGGTTCCAGAGTTGGGCTCCCGCCATCCAACTCACCACCCCTTAGGTTTTTTGGAGAAGCTAAACTTCTATTAGGAGTTTCTTCCCCTCGACAATGGATGTTAGGAAAGCTGAGCTCCCTTTCTCTTGTGCTCCCCTTTGGATCATGCAGCAAGGCCCTCTCAACCTCGACCCAGGATATCATTCATCAATGCATTGGCCCCCTCACAATTATTGATGAATTCGTTGAGGAGCTTATGTTGTGGTCGCCTCACTTGTTCTTGGCAGCGAGCTCCAGCTCTAGTAGGCCTTGACATCCTCTCCTTTGTTTAGCATTGAAACTTACTTGTTCTTGCACCTTCTTTTATATCTTCTCTTGGCTAGATAGTTAACTTTTAGCTAGACACAGTTTTTTCTTTCAGTATTGATCTAGGAGTTGTTTTCACACTCCCAGATTGTATTTACATTGGATGTACTCTTTGTCCCATCTAACTACTTTTTTGGTCATTTTGTTCAATGCAAACTTCCTCTGCTTTATAGTCTTCTAGTCCATGTGAGAAGGGAATTTGCATGTAGGCCCAAAACCAAGCCACTCTGTTTTGTAAAACTTCGGATTTGAGAGTGAGCCATGTTATCCACAATTTTGTTGGGTAATATCATACGGGTTCTCTGAAGTTCTTTCAAAGACATGACAAAGGCATTGCAGAGCTTTGTACTACGCTGTATTAGAGAATCGATATGTGGTTACCTGCTGTGATATTATTTTGGAACTGGCATTAGAATATTTGAGTTATGCCTCGGAATATTTCACCAAACAAAAGGGATACAAATGAATCTCCTTTTTGGCGCTATTGATCATCAGCAAGAATATCAAAAGATGATGAATGGGATTCTTCTTCACTAAGAAGGACACACCACAATTATTCTGGAAGAACAGATCATTCTTCAGCAGATGAATCCTTCGACAAGAGTGCCTGAACAGAGCTTGTCAGAAAGACATGTGACAGATAGGTGCAACTCTTTGTTTTACACTTTCACCAATGAGGACAATACCAAAATGTCCAAAGAGACCAAGCAGATAGGAAGGTACCTTACAAGGAGTCCAGATCTTTAATCTCGATGAAGGCCACATCCTTCGAAGTCATTACTCAAGGATTTGAAGTTTGTTAATGAGAATGAATACAAGGGTTCAGATTCTGCTATCTGGAACTTTGTTCCAGAACAATTTTAAAGAGTATTTCAACACACTCTATTTGGCAAGACAAACCTTTGTTTTGCATTGTGCAATTGAAGAAACACCAAAGTGAAGTCTCTGAAGAAATGGTGAAGGAGGAGATAGCTGGACGCTATTTTGTGCAGCATGTTTCACATGGGGATGAAATCAATCTCAATCTTAGTCCAGAAAAGACTAATATTGACTGTGATCCTATTTTGGCCCATGATGATCTAACATCTGATGTAAGGATCAGCAAGGATGCCTCCAATTTTCATAGGATTTTAAGAGAGTAAAACTCAGGTTTCAAGAATCTTGAGAAAGAAATGGAGCACAATTTCATAGCACAAGCCATCACTTGATGAAGAATGCACCAGCATACTAGAAGAATCTGGGTATTTGCCACTTTGCATTTGTTTCTGCAGCAGTGATCTCCTCAGAGAGAGGCTAAGACAGCAGAAAATGAATATGACAAGGCGGCCTTTCAGACTGGTTATCAGACAACATGTTTATCTTCCTGTTTGGGAGTTGCAGGTTTAAAAGGGGCATATTCCAGGCCCCTTACAGCACTGTGTCCTTTCATGTCAGCCCTTCTTGATTTATTGACAATTTAAGAGCGTCCCCATACAGTTAAAGAGAGGTTTAGCACAAGGTTGGATCTGTTTTCATACCACCAAGAAGGGCACACTTATGTTGGCAATAGGAAAGTGCAGTAGCATGGCTGAAATTTGACAAAATTTGGGGTTTGGCAGTTACATGTATCAAAGGAGAGATATAATGCGGGAAACACCCAGATTTCATCAAGGAACAAAACCGGATCACTACTTCAAAGGAATAACCTATTACTCTTTTAAAAAAAAGTGTGGGGTGCTCAGGTAGTTATTTTACTATATCAATGGTGCTTAACAGAGTAGATCACTAAAATGGAGCGCCCACCTTCTAAATCACATTTTGGAAAAATGCTTGCTGTCCTGTTTCAGAAGCAGTCTTGTCCAGATTGCACTGTAAAGGAGGTTACAGATGAGTTGGTGTTGTTTGCTATGAGGAAGGCATCAAGAACAGTCCCAGCAATGATTCTTGTACTTGGTGGTGTTGGTTTGATGATGATTGCAGTGTTTCTGTCCACGAGCATCTAAAATCGCAGGTCTGTCTGAGGAAACTGCAGAAAGGAGACGCCCTATAAAAAATCCTAATGTTTTAATGAAGGGGTCAAACTATATATATGTTTTGGTATGGTATTAAAGGACCTTTTTTTTTATCATGGCCGACCTATATATATTTTTAATAACATATTGAGATGACAAATTTTGCTTGGGCCGACCTGTGTAAGGCCTAGGGCCGACGTGTTTTGGGTTTAAATGTCGCTGTACAGTTGATAAAATTCACTGGGCCGACCTGTATTTAAGGTTAGGGCCAACTTTGTATGTGTTGATTGGGAGCTGATATGATAAGGACCATATGCCCATCCTTGAAGGAGAATTTGTAATTGTTATTAGCATGATTTGTGGAGGAGACCCACCATTGAAACTAGGTGTCACTTTGGAAGTCCACTTGACCACTTGGCAAATGAAGCTTGGACAAATTTGGTAGCTTACAGTGTGGCAGAATTCAAGCGTTGAAGGGCCTTCGGAGGCTGAATGCTACACCAAAGCTCCCACTATTTCCCTCATTTATGGAGGATAGGTTATGTTGGAGGGCTTATGCCCCTTGGTGTTTGTACATGTGGCATAGGTGCCCATATTTTATGTGTTTTAATTTGATTAATTAGAGAAGAGGGCTTTTTGCCCCTCCATAGGCTAGATTAGGGGCTTTTAGCCTAGGAAATTAATATTTTAATGTACAAGGAAGTTGAGAACCTCCCCTATAAATAGAGGTGCACTTCCTCTCATTTTATCATCAGAACTTGAGAGATTTTTCCCTTGAGAGGTCTGAAATTTCTGAAATTATGTTGAAGCATCTTGTGTTGTACTTGGGCGCATTCTTGGAATATTGATCTTGTGGATGCTTTTCATATTTTGGATGGGTGAATGTTGAAGCCAGGGTTTTCTTGCATAGCGACTTGGGTGAGTAAGTGTTCTTCTTCAAGTTGAGATGTTTGTTCATGGTATAATGTAATAATTACTATCTTGTTGCATGTTACTTTGTAAAACCCTAGGAGGGAAACATAAGGGTTTCTTTCCCTCCCTACTTTTATTTGTCCAAATTGGTGAAGCATTTAGAGACTTAGCCCTAAGGTCCATAAGGGTTTGCACCCTAGGGTTAGTCTCTAGCTAAATTCAACGACCCGAGGTCCATAAGGGTTTGCACCTTAGGGTTTTGATTTAGTTCTTTTGATCCTTGAATTAGACATCCTAGAAGAAGGAAAATGACACCTAGGGTCCATAAGAGTTTGCACCCTAGTGATTGTTTTCTTGTAGGTCTTGATCCTAAGGTCCATAAGGGTTTGCACCTTAGGGTTCAAGGCTTCATTCTTCATGACTATCTAATTGATCCTTCAAAGCGCTACATTGACTACATATGCCTAATGAAAAGACATCGATCTTCGTACCTCCATCTACTTTTCTTTAACACTCTAAAGCTACCCAAACTCATTTTTCTTGGACTTCACTCTCCACATTGAGCTTCCTTGCCCTAAGTCCTAGCAATCTTAATCCAGGGAAACCCCCTTGAGTCGGAGGAGAGTTGGCCTGAAGTGAAAGAGTGTTGGCGAGGTGACAGTGGCCTTCCGTCTCAGTTACACAAGATTGCACTTGAGCTTTCGGACTTTAGCTCAATAAGTGCACTTCATGTGATAACAAGCCAAACAATGCAAAGGTGTTCAATTCTTCTCACCTACTGCCAAGAATATCCTATATGGTGTTGAACAAGAGCTTTGTTGACGTCCCATACTCAAAACACTAATTCTCAATAATAATTGTCTTCATAGACTCAATCGTGGAGTCCCACTCTCATAAACATCTCCCAATATGGCTTGGTCTATATCTGCAAATTGCAAGAAAGAAATCATTGGGTCCATGATCTCAATGGTAAGATATCCCTTCTCCCACCATAACTCATCCAACATTATATCCCTGATCTTCTTTGAGAATTTACATCTTGCTTTCTCTAGAAAGCCCAAAAATTGAAAAATCTGAAAATAATCATGGATGGAATAGCAGTTTTGACCTCTCTCAACCTCTTGATCATGATGAATGAAGAGGCAAACTGAGTATCTTCAATCTCCGACAATGATATATTTGGGTACTCTATTGATTGTGAGGGCATGGGTATGTTTTTATACAAAATTATGGATATGGCATGTGTCATCAATTAAATCTCCTATCCACATCACATCTGAAACAAAAGATTTTAAGTGCTAATTTCAAAGAATGAACAACAAGGTGTCGAAGATACTTGTGGATAAGCTTGATGCCTCAAAGCCTTGATGGAATGGAGTTAGAAAAAAGAGAGTTGATAAGGGTAGTGATATGCTCAAGCCTATCAACTTAGAAAACCATCATGACAAATTAGAGAGTGCACATGAAACATCAATTGGTTACCAAGAGACAAGTACAGGGTTGTAGGTTGAACAACACTACTCCAAGAGAACTTGAGGGGCTTCATCTCGACACTACCCTAACTAAGTGGATTGAGTGATCTAGTATGAAGGGGACAAGAATATGATTTATGGATGAAAGAAGAGGAAAAGTGAAGACTCAAAACCCCTGTATTGTTTTGCCATCCTTTCCCTCCTTCTATAATCAAGGATGGGGCCTTACATAGAAAAAACCCAATAATATCCTTAGATCCAAGAATCGGTACCATGCAAGGTCACCCTCTTGCATAAGTAATCTCAAGTATATAAGCATGAGATAATATGCAAACTGAGATAAGTTTGAGTAGGGTGCTTCATAGGGAAAAAATAGGTCTTCTCCAAGATAAGACCAAAGCTCCCAAAGGTTGCATGCTTCCTTCTCAATTTCGTCTCTCCATATGGACTGATATAGCTGCCCAAAATAAACTTCCCGATAAAGTTCAAAACATCTCCAAAGATAGCCAAGTGGGGCAATCCACGTGCACACATAGACCCACTCCAAAGATAGAAAGGATCCTCCATGAAATACATGCCCAAATAGTCCAAGTTAGGTGCTTCATCTCCATGAATAGATAATCTAAATTTGTCACAAAAAGTCAGGTGGAAAAGTCAACCAAGTTTCCTAGAGGAAAGCACCCTCCTTGTTCTAAGAATAGATCCATTCTAGGCTGAAAATAACACCTCCAAAAATATACTTCCATTGCTCCAAGAACAAGCCAAGTAAGGTGCTCCAAATATCCAATAATAAGCAAAACCCAACACGAGACAAAGCCTTCATGATCCATGCATGAATGATCACTTGCAATACAACTCATTCATTTTGTTGTTGGTATTTTTAAATGTGATGCCCTATTTGTTACCTAATCCTACATTTTCTCGAAATCACTGGAATTTTTCGGGTTTTCTTCTCCATCGTTGTACAACCCCATCCATATATGGCACCTAAAAAAATAGAAAGTCATGCATTTTCTCTAAATCACTTGAAATTTTTGGGTTTTCTTCTCCATCACTATGATATGAATGAATTGCTGATAGATGTCCCTCTTAGATTAACTTATTAATATCCTTCTTGGGCCTTAGGGGTAGAAGGTGGGGGAGAATCCAAAGAGTATTTGTAAGATGGAGCTGGCTAATAGAGTTGTCGTCAGACCAAAGAGACAAAGCAACCTTAAAGTTTCAATGTTGCCTAATTTTAGAAAGACCCATGGAGGTAAACTCCTCCAAGGAATGAAGATATGTTTCTTGATGCGAGGCTAAATCACCTATGGTATATATTCTGTGAAGGTAAGAAACAAATCTGAAGACACTCTCTAGATGAAGAGGATTGGCACCAAACTTTAACAATATTTTTGGGGATTGCCTGTTTACAATGAATCATACGATGAAGAATAATAGTCGTAACTCTCTCTACAGGTGCTTAATAAAGTGCCCCCCCAAATCTTCGAGCCATAAAACACAATTGGTTTAATAACTATGCCAAAAATATGCATATTCAAAGGGATATCTTGGAAATTTATTTAGCATATCCTTAACAAAGTTGTGATTGAGAGGCCAACTTCAAGTTGAGAGTAGGACATGTAAACTAAACCCCCCAAGTAAGTGCAGGTCATAGTAATCTCAATTGGCTTCCCATTGAAGAAGAAATGAAACCTGGAGATGGTGTCTTTTTTTACTATTAAAGATTATAACCTTAATCTCGCAAAGCATGATCACAAGCCATTACTGTTCATAGAAGCAGACCAAAGCATTCACTTGTCTTTGCAAATGCTTAGGAGAAGAAGCTAGAATGACCACATCATCAATGAAAAGAAGCACTACAATCAAGACCTAGTATAGGGTGCAACCATCCTCCACATGCTTGTTCTCTCTAGAGAAGTCCTCGAGCTCGTCCATGTAAATTCCAAATAAAGCAAGGGAGAGGGGGTATCCCTATTAACCCTAATAACGATCTTGATAAAGTGAAAGAGGCCATGGTTTGTCTGAATCGAATCAACACATACTCGTAGAGATAAGATAAACTAAGTTTATTAATGTCTAACAAATGACCACAAATAGGTCAATGGGACCGCTAATTTCATTAGTGTCAATACAAAATGGGAGCACAACGACCACTCCTATAAAAAGCAAGAAAGAGCATTGTTATACATCTTTTGCAAAATTTAGAAGAGAGTAAGGATAGGGATTGTTATCAAGAATTTATTTGGATTTTCCTTCTTGTGGGACTAGCATGTCATGTTTGTTAGTTCTAAATGGGATTTCACTCATCATTGTGCATGCTGATTTTTGAAATAAGAGTTGGACTTTTTAATATCTTGTCAATATTATACTTGTTACCACTCAAACTCTGGCTAAGGGAAAGTCTGGCCCTGCGAAGGAGAGCTTGGGGCAACGATAAGCAAGCCACCCACTGTCACCTCAGCGACCTTGCCTCTTCTCTTTAAGGCTAGGGTTGCCAACCTAAGGAGGGTATTCCTACATGATCAAAACTAAGTCCTATTGTTGTAGTTGGACGGGGAAGGCTTAGGACTTGGTTTGACCTTTGAAGTTTCTATCTTCTCTAAAGGGGTAAGACAAGTCAAGTGTGAGAGAAGACAATTTTAACGAGCTTGAATAAAACGTGACTTAGAAAACAAAGCTCAATAAATGCTTGGAAATGAAATGTTTGCATGCAAGTGTATCAATGTGTCATATCCATGTACCATTCATCATCATTAAGCCATACACCAATAACCAATGATATTTGCAAAGTATGAGAACCAATATAGAGTATGTTCAATTCAGAGATGCTTAAAGTGCATGTATCAATGTATCATGTGTTAATATGAAAGATCAGATTACACATTTCCATCCAAAACATAATATCCAATAACAAACTTTGTGAGCAGATTTATGTGCTGGGCAAGGTCACATTCATAAGAGCATTCAATCATAAACCAAAGATCAATTACCATACAACGATGTGACAAAAGTACCAGCAGTGATATAACGTTCAATTACCACACTTATGGCATAAACCACATGAATGCCAAGGCTGTAATGAAATGCTTTAGATGACAAGTATACATATACCAACAGGGATAGAACAATGCTCGATTTGCAAAATCAGACAGTGAATATAGTGATGCAGATCATATTCGTCAGATGAGGGTATTCATCAATCATGAGCTAGGGTTTTTTATACAATAGCCTTTAGGAGGGAGCTTAGGATTGAGTTACCTGTCCTCAACACTATTTCTTACTACCCCTTTATTCCTTTTTCTTTAAATGTTCAGTTTATTGAACAAGTCCCTTTTTCTTTAGATATTCATAGACAAGCTAGGGACTAGGGGCATTGGCCTCATGGTGAGGTGGCATTGCTCAAGCTTTTATTTCTGACTTTTGATTTTTGTCTCTTCAGACTTCATCTCTAGCCTTTTTGGCTTTATTAATTTAGGCTTTTTATCATTTGGAACTTTTCTTTTGACCTTTGAGAAATCATACATGATCATGGTAGGTTTTTTTTTATATGGATGGAATGAACTGATATAGGGGAGATGGAAAATGGATAGCATGGTTAGGATGTGGACAATGCTATCTAGGCTAAGTACCCAATAGTACAAATTGACCCGAGAAATGACACACTTCTAAAAGAAAACATGTTCTCCAAGGTATAACGAGGCAAATAAAACTATGTAATGTTATGAAGTGTTATTGGATATCGTTAAGCGTTTACCAATTGCATGACTAACTAGGAGGTTATATCATCACATCCAAATGAACATTGATACATGGAATATCAAGATGAAGCATACTAAAACCATACTGTACCACCATAGTGCATCTATCATCTGAGGAGTGAGGGAGGAGATTGAGTTGTACCATAGTTGAGCTAGCACGATCATACATTTGATGGAGGTCAAGAGAAACGCTATCCAATCCGGAGTAGATGAGCATGACATCTCATGCAAGCAACAACATAACACCTTTGTGAGGGTACCTCTGAAAGTTGTCATCCCTGAGGGGGTAACAATACTCTTAGCAAGTTATTTCTCTCTCCCTTAATTCAAAATAAAGAAGGATTTCTCATTTGAAGAAATATTTAATGCTTTGATGATCAACACTTTCAGAACACATGCTAATCAAGATCAACTAATTGCATTGAGAGAAGGTGCACTCCACAACTTAGGTGGAAGAGATGTGTCACGTTTGTCCTTGTCACATGCATCAACTAAAGTCTAAAACGGAATAAAATTTGACATTTGATTTCTAATGTCAAAATATAATAGAATTGGACATCCTTTGGGCCAAATTCGTCTCTTCTAGCTGATCATCTATATGGAGATTCTTTCCTTCAGCCTTGAATGGTAAGAGAGTTGCACATTTGCACATTTGACAGTCGATGTTTCAAGGGAGGACAACCCCCCCTCTCCTTTTTTCGACAATAGGCACTTGGAGCCTTGAAGTTCTTTTCCTTGTACCCTATTACAGAGCCTTGTATTTCTCTTTGGTGTTGAGATAATTGAGCTTAGATCTTATAGAGTAGCTTTGCTTTTGGATTTTATAGGAGTGGCCTTTGCACTCCTCCCACTATGTATTACCACTTATGTACTGAGTAGTCTCATTGTTATACTTTTAGTCATTTTGTGGGACGTTAATAATCTTATCTTATCTTATCCTCAACTTCTAGTGTAAAAAAATGATTTATTTAATTTTTTTTTTTTTGCATAGATACATCTAAACTCTGGACCTTTTAAACATAAAGAGATTTGTGCTTGGGTCTTTTTGGATCCTTCTTAGTGTTTAATATATCTAGGGTTAAGATCATTATGCTCCTCAAGGGATGACTTAGACCATCATGCTCCTCTCAAATAATTGTGATCCTACTCTACTTGTCTTGGTTTGACTACAGTGCTTGGTGGACAAAAAACATAATTGTCATCTTACTTCAGGATGTGAAGGGTGAGAAAAGCACCTGATGAGGTTAATCAATTTTAGAAAATGATTGTCCTATGTAAACATTTACGAATGTGCTTGTCACACATGGGAATATTCCTATAAAACTTTGATTTAAAGCAAGTTGATACACAATTTGATCTTGTTATGGATATCAATTGAAAAGTCAAATGCCCGATATCATTTAAAGAAGTAAAATGAATTGAAGTTATAATCGTTTTTATTGATGACCAAAATAGGTCAAATGGATTGTAAAGTACAACATATCAACACAACAATAAGGGGAGTGCAAAAGTCATCTCTCAAAATACAATAAAAAACCTAAAGCGAAGAGAACAAGAATAAAATGAAAGACCTATATATCAAATAGAGCTAGTTGCAAGCACAAACACAAGTAGAAGTAAGATAGGTAGTAAGAGAGGAGTAATAATAACTATCGTCATTAGATCCATGAATGACAATGTCTATTGATTTTTGTAGCTTCGGGCAGGTATTCTCACATGACCCTAGGTGTTGGGCATGTGGGAATCGTCGTGGACACCACATCACACTTTCGGTTTGGTGAAAACCCCCTTGGATTTGAGTGGGGGCTTCATGGGTTTGGTGATGGGCTTTGTGGGCTTGTGTTGAGGCTTCACACCCACAAGGAAAACCTAATTTGATGTTGACTTGTGGAGGGGCTTCTACGGTGACCCCTAAGGATTGTATATAAAGGAGAGAGGTCATTGTGACATCTCATAGTGTAATAGGGTGGAGACATGATGGAGCTAGCATAAGTGAGTCTGCACTTGTGCTAGGAAGCTTGGTGATATCAGCAAAGGGAAAGTTTGTAAGGTGGCGAATCTGGCCCAGGAGAGAGAAGTGAAGAAGGTCGCATGTGTGGAGCGATTTTTTCGTACAATATGCAGTTTGCAGTGGGAAAAATTGCGTATATACGCAGGTCACAGGTGTGACGAATCGCATATATATGCAGGTCATAGGTGCGACGAATCGTGTATATATGCAAGTCACAGGTGCTACGAATCACGTATATACGTAGGTCACAGGGGAGGTGAATCGTGTATATACACTGGTCGCAAGAAGGTGAATCGCGTATATATGTGTGTTGCAAGAGGGTGAATCGCATATCTGATTTTTTAGGCAGGTACAAATCCGTACAAGCTGACAGGTGACGTCAGTAGGCTGTACAGGTGGTCTCCAATAGATTTGTGGGAAGAGGAGATTTCCAAGGATATTGCTGAGGTTTGGTTTTCTGATTTGTATGGTTATTGGAGAAGAAGGTTGTTCTCAGTTTTGGTGACTTTGGAGGACAAGGTTGTCTTCAAATTTTGGTGATATTGTATTGGTTGGGAGGGCTGTTTTTTCCCTTGAGATTTTTGGTGTTAACAAGATTATAGAACTGAAATTTGTGTCTCATGTGAATTGATGATTCATCTCTGATCTTTGTGTTTCCGCTGCATATGTTTTCAGTCAATAATTTTCAATGTAAAATTGTCCAGTGATAACAGCTAGAGTTTTACTGTTAGATCACTACGAAGCAATTTTCAGATTTGAAAACTAGTCACATAGAGTTTTATGTGAAAGTTGACAATGTCCACCTTTAGAGGTTGTCTAATATTTCCTTTTGGATAGTGGCTTGGATTATTGGTCTTCGGTTGTTGCAAGGGGCTAGAGTAGAAACTAGAGTTGAGGTGGATTCTAGGGAAAAACCTTTCTTAACAGTTGAAGGTGACGTCCTCCTTGATGAATAGGGTTGAACACTTTTGATTGGGGTATTTGAAGAAAACAAAAGGTGAACTCCTTGAATTCATGAAGAGGCAATAGTATCTATAATCTACTGCATATCTCATAATAAATAAGGCAGTGGAAGAGAAAATGTTTTTGTGTCCCCACCTCACATAAGGTGTATAATTACAAATTCGTTCCTCCTTAGGAAGATGATGGTCTCTCTCCACCATACATTAGTTTGTACACACTTGAAATTGGCCAAGAGCAGTGCGAAGCTCATACATCAAAGGAGGTTGGAGGTTTGCCAACTAAACAATGAGGTCCTCAAAGATCTATATGAAGTGATCAAAATAAAAAGTCAATTTGGGACTAAGGGGTCTCTTCGGTGCAATCCAAAACATCTAGGTGTAGCTTCTATGATTGTTTCTCTTTTAAAGGTAGAAGATGTGGCGGGGAAGGCATCGAGAGGGATTTTGTAAGGAGGCATGTGATCATTAGAAATTCTAACTATCTCCATAAAAGAGCAAGCCTCAACAAACCAATATGGTCATCTAATTAATTAGTTTGAGCATGCTAACTTGTTAGAGGAGCAAAGAGCTAAGAGAGGGTATCTGTCGTGTCATGAGAGTGGTTGCCATTTGTCCTAGCTTGTGGTGGTAGGTAACAAGCGTGAAGGCGGTCTCAAGTTGAATGGGGGAAGCACCAAACTCTACCTGGATGATGCTTTGGGGGACAGTTTATTTGCAACATATGAGCTAATGAGTCATAGTTTGGATTCGCACCACATAAGTCGACTATATAGGACACATTACAACATATATACACCTGGGTGACGTGGAAGAAGTCTTCAGTCCACTCGGTGTGTCTTTGGGGCAAGTGAGAGTTAAGTTGTCATCACCTAATCCTCAACTCCTCAAGTACAGGCCAGCTCCTAAGCAGAGCCAAGGGGTAGTCCCTAACAAATATATACTAAGGCTTTTAAAGAGCTAAATTACCAAAATTGGAATCTAGGAGTTTATTATTCTTTCAAACCATCAACCATAAAATGAATAAAACATGAAGTAAACATTCACTACGATATATAATTAAATGGGCATATACTTGCATCAAAGGGATGGGGAAACAATTGTTAGGTGCAAGTTTCTTTTAAATTAAATATATAACCAATCATGAAATGCTAGGCACATGGCACTGTGATGTGAGAATTAGGACCGGTGCCCTTGAGAGATGGTAGGCAATGTAGTTCGTGTGTTTATTAGGGTAAATTGATGTGGAGTTAATGAAATGGTTTGGGCCTCCTTGGAGGGACTCTTTTGCCAGGAAACTTGCGGAGCTTTACCTGACCAATGGTCTCACCAGTCAAACTCACTCAAAGTGCTGGATAAACGGGTGGGAAGCCAGGTCCAAAGAGGGCCCGCCTTACTTCTCAAATCACTTCAGAAACACATCCAAGTTAACTACTTTAGAGATTGTCCTAAATTAAACTATCAACCACTGACAAACACAACGTGTCCTTCCCTTGGAACTTACTCCCAGTGATCAGAGACAAGCTACTTATTTGGTAGGGTCAGGGACCGCACTGAGAGTTGAGGGAATTTGTTTATTTATGACAAAGTAAATGTAGGACTAATTACTAGATTCCTTGGCCAGGCCCTTCAGTGTGATAGTTTATTTGCCAAATTAAAATTGCGGAAATAAAGCTAATCTAGCAGTTAAATTATTCCTTGTAAAAGGAAAATTTAATCTAAGTTAAAAATTTGCAAAATTTACATCACCCATAGAAAACATACAGCTCCCAAGGGGAATGAAGGCCAAGGAGCTTATAGTTGTTGAAATAAATATAGCTATGAGAGCATTCTTATTATTTTTATTTTATTGGATTAAAATTCCTTAGGATTAATCATGTTATTATTATTATTGGATTAAATCCCATTTGTGGATTAATCATGTCATTATTATTATTATTGTGGAATTAATCCCCATTGAGGGATTAATCATGTTGTCAATTGTATAAGGACCAAATCCCCTTTTCTTGGATTGGTCCTTGGACAATTACAAAGTGAAGAATAAAGTCATTGAGTTATATTAAGAAAGGGCGAATTAATTAAAAGGAGTGGAGTTTTACCCACCAGTGGAAAATTAAATACACTTGGAATAGTGACTCTTCACATGTAGGGGATTGATATAAATAGGCTAAGCGCCTCCTTGCTTGAACACACTCACTTGCTCATTCTCTCTTATATATGAATGACTGCAATTAGATTGGAGAGAGGAGAGAAGGGAGTGGCATCTCTTGGGAAGGGACTATCATTAGTTTGAGTTATCTCTTGAACATTGTATAAGCTATTTATATTAAGGAAGTTTTATTAGGTTTCTTAATGCTTCCCTAGATGGTTTCCTAGGATAAATTTTGTATCTCTTGTGGATGTGTATTTTCAGTGTGATCTTGTTCTTATGATGCTCTTATCTATTAAGATGCAAAGAACTATAATAATGGCATACAGAAACATTAACATGGAAGTACCATTGTAAGCAGAAGGAAGCACAATCCATCCATTCCATTCCATCCATCCATTCAGTCCATTCCATCCCAGCCATTCCATCCGTTCAGTTCCTCCATCCATCCATCCTCTGTTCATCCATCCTCCGTCCATCCTCCATCCATCCATTCCATCCGTCCATCCATCCATCCTTCCTCCTCCATTCCTTCCTTCCTCTCCGTCTCCTCCTCCATTCCATTCCTCCATCCATTCCTCCATCCTCCATCCATTCTCCGTCCATCCATCCATCCTCCATTTCCGTGATCCATCCATCCTCCATTCCTGTGCCATTCCATCCTTCCGTCCATCCTCCATCCATCCATCCGTCCATCCTCCATCCATCCATTCCTTCCATCTTTTCCATCCATCCATCCTCCATTCCATCCATCCTCCATTTCCATTCCATCCGTCCATCCTCCTTCCATCCATCCATTTACCATTTCCTCCTCGGTGATGCGGTGGAAATCTTGAAGGGTCGACGTACTGGGAATCTGAGATCTGAATACACCCATGGGCCGAAATTTGCGGAAATTTCTTGGTCGATGCGCCGTCGGTTGATGGATGCCACTGTCTGATTGGAATGATTATTGGATGTTGATGTGCGACAGACACTAAGACCAGGACAATACTGTTTTGCGTTACGAATTCGATTTTTGGTGGAGACCCGGACGTGTTCATTGATGCATTTTAAGAGCAATGTGATATAGGGTACCTGTGAAATTTACAATGGGTTATATTATGGTCTCAGCTATGATTGGGATCATGACTTCCTTGTTGAGTGGATATCACCACGATCTTGATTAAGGCGTTAGCGTGAGGAAAAGCACTTCGGATCGCGTACCCGGTTGGGATCGACTATGATCTACCGTGGTGATGAAGAGCAATCGATTATTTCTCTCGACTGTGAATACATTGCCGCGTATTGATACGCTGGATTGAAGGCCTATGTAGCCGAAGAGGATTCTTGAAAAGCCGATTATTGATTTGGAGATGAGGTGGCTTAGCGATTCTATGCTTGACAATCGAAATTTTATTAAAATGAGGAGAATCCACCGTGTTCACGCGGCGGGGTGGAGCGCTGAGAATCCAGCTATCATTTCATCCTTTGACGTAATGAATACGGAGAGGGGCGCGGAAGCTCGATTACATTATGCGGATGAGCAGTTCGTCATGATGACTAGGAAGCCTCTATCGTGTAAAGTTTGAACACTTTTGAGACAAGATTGGTGTTGTCCGGAAGGACCTCCCTCGAATGGGGGAGTATTGTTGTGTTGAGTTATGCCAGCCTAGTACTGTTCTTCTATATTAATTGTTGTGATGTAAAGTTAGTCTAGTATCCTGCTTCCGATTTGTTGTTTGTGACGTAAAGCAGGATGTGTCATTGCTTTTGACCTCGTTGGTAGGCGTAAAGCATGACGTTGTGTGTTCCTTTATTTTGACCTAGTTTTTAGATGTAAGGTGAGATGATGATATTACTTGGTTTTGACCTAGTTGTTAGGCGTAAAGCCTTGGCCGTTCACTGCCCTTACAATTGTTAGGCGTAAAACAAGAGATGAGTCATGCCCGGCCTAGTTGTTAGGCGATAAAGCCTTGGCCAGGTAGTCATTTCTTCCGACCTCGTTGTTAGGCGTAAAACAAAATGATGAGTTAATGTACGACCCTAGTTGTTAGGCGTAAAGCATAGCGCCGATGATTCTAAACGACCTAGTTGTTGGAAGATAAAGCCCAGAGATGTGATTATCTGTTCCTTGCTTGACCCTAGTTGTTAGGCGGCGTAGAAACAGGATGAGTCATGCTTCGACCTAGTTGTTGGGCGTAAAGAAAGATGGCCTTGATTTCGACCTGGATTGTTGGGCGATAATGGATGATGATATTACTTGCTGCAGCCCTGGTTGGTGTTGGAGCGGTAAAACTGAGATGTGATTGACGGAGCTACCGAGCAACATTTGTATTGAGCTAGTGTAGTCGCATGATGTGATGGGAGGTATCATTTTTCGCGATACATATTTACAGTCACGGATAGTATTAGCATTCTTTCGAGAATGACGATGCTTGATGAAGAAAACTTCCGATGAAGCTGCAAATGCTGCTGAACAATTGTTCAAGATGATATTGTGATCATCCTCCGGTCTGCGATGATCTGGACCTCTACCGCTGATCTTTGATAAGAATACCCTTCTTGAAGTAGAGTGTTGAAATGTAGCTGCGAGAGCATTCTTATTATTATTTTGTTATTGGATTAAAATCCCGGTGTGGATTAATCATTATTATTATTATTATTGATTAAATCCCCATTGCGGATTAATCATATCATTAATGTGTATTATTTATTTATTAAGATTAATCCCATTGAGAGTTAATCATGTAATTAATATGGGACCAAATCCCCTTTGTGGATAGGTCGTAGGACAATTAAAGTCGCAGGAGAATAAAGAGTATTTGGCGGTTATAATGAAAGGCCTTTGAGAATTAGATAAAAGTGGGTTTACCCACACCCAGCGGAGTGAAGGTAAACCACGCGGATGGTGACTCTTCACGTGCGGATGTATATATAGGAGGCTATTGCCTCACTTCTAACACACAATTCCCTTGCTCATTCTCTTATGGGGCGGTACAGTGGAGAGAAGGAGTGGCGCATCTCTTGGGAGGGACTATCTGTATTGGTTTAGGATTATCTCTGGAACATTGTATAAACTATTTATGATGATAATGAAGTTTTGTTGGTTTTTCTTCCCATAGAGGGTTCCCAGGATAAAATCTTGTATCTCTTGTAGATGTATTTCGGTGATCTTGTTCTGCTCTTATCTGTTGAGTACAAGAACTATAATAGTAGCAAACATTAGCAGTAGCCTTGATTTTATTATTATGCTGAGAAATACTTTATAGGAGTAAGCTTACTGACCATTCATTAGAAGTCCTGTGCTACAATATACGAAGTTATGAAGTAAAATTGAACAAAGTCCGGATATCCTAATCCCCAAAGCGAATGAGGAGATTTCTATCACATTCGTCAACCTGCATAAAACAATGAACAAAGGATGATAAAGATGCCAAAACACTTTGGAAGTGTCTTGGGTTATGCAAAGATCCACAAAATTTTTCTAAGTTAAATTCTACAAAGTTCGGCAAAAAAGAACTAAGGAAATCAAGCTAAAGCTGGATTTCCTTAGGATCTTTATAAATTCTAAAGCAAATATAAAGGCACTACAATTGCCAAATGTGAACTTAAGAGATCTTTAAAAGCAAATCAATTCTCAGCCTTTATATTTAGAAGTGAGGTACTTGCAAAAAATTGACGTTTTTTGAGCTAGATCTAGTTTAAGATTATGAATTGAAACATAAACTCTAGATCTGATCCTTTAAACCAACTTACTAACTTAGATAAGGAAAGATTTGAAATCTAAAATGTATCTAAGATAAAATTATGTCCAAAGTAACCCAAAGTGCAGAATTTCCACAGGAGAAGGTAGGGGAGAGGAGTGCCTTGGCCTTGGAACCCTTGGGCAAAATGGAGTCTTTAGATGAGCTAAGGAGAGAATGAGTCTTTAGATCCTTGAAATTGTTGGAAACAAACAAACTTTATCCCTTATACTCCAAGCTATATGAGGAACACTATCAAGCCTTAAAGTCATACTTAATGAAGCATTAACAAAGTGGTGTCACCCTACATAAAGAGCTGAAGAGTATGTTAGTTAAAACCAAAACACACCACATACACATCAAAATCTCTAGATATAAATGAACAATAGGACTACAACAAGCTAGATAAATCCTTATCCTTCGAGATGATAGCATCCCTTCAAAGAAACCGAGATATTCATGAAATCCAAGAAAATTTAGACCAATATCACCTCATAGATTAAGCATGAATTGACATCATTATCCACACACATTACATGCATACACTCTCTTGACCTCCAAAGTCTTTCTTATTCACATGAAAATATTACAATGATAAGCCTCTCACCCAAGCTCAAACTAGGATAGGAGAAGACCTCTTGTGTAACAATGGGTGGGACTGTTCCAATGAGGGAGGCACATGGCATCTTTGAGGAGAGGCACCATGGTAAGGAGGGAGGGCTGCCAGGAGGTGTGGGATGAGGGAGGCTGCCACCTCTCTCCCACACTCAGCCCACAAGGAGTGTCAAGGCCCCAGAGTCAAAAGGCAAGGGGAGGCATGTACCTCTCTCAAAGGTGTGAGGTGCCACCACCTCTCTCTCAAGAGTAGCATACCGAATAGACATGTGCAAGAAACTCTCAACTCAATCTTCAATCAATCTTCAATTAGCTTGGGTTTGTCTCCTTTGACCTTTGGCTTGACTTTGTACCTTTTATTGTGTCTTCAATCTTTGTCCCCACATGTCTTTTTATTTTGTACAAGTTTTATTGTGGGTCCAGAGAATGACCTTTTTACAGGTTTTGGTAAAATCAATTTTAAATTGATTCGATCTAATTTTACTCAAATAGAGTGGGTATAGGTAACATGGGTGCTCTAGGTCCAAGGAAATGAGCATCCCCATGGCTATTTGGTGCCCAAATACCACTTTTAATGTATCTTTATTTTTTGAGTAAAGGTATGAATTGACAATTTTTTAATTAAGCAGAAAAGATTAAAATCCTAGGGGACTTAATGCATTTATATAAGACTCTAGGAGGATGTTTAGCATGGTAATGCCATTAGACATAGAAGCAGATCCGTACTCCAAGCCAACCACATGAGCATATACTCCAGTATTTGGAGAGGATTAGGTAGAAGACTCATAGAATTATAAATCCTTTGTAGGAAATATAATTAGTAAGTGAAAACACTCCAGAGTATAACTCATGGCAGCAGGACAAGGTGAGAAACAAGACCTTTTACAGATTCATCATGCAAACACCTCTTATTATTACAATTTTTATGGAAATATATACCAGAGTGTGAGTGTAAGTCTTTATATGATGTTGAACTTGAACTCACGAATTTGAACAAGTGATATTTCAAACTTTGTATTCATTGGGAAGTCCATCTAGGTGCAACTTTGATGGATAAGAGGACCCAAGCTTGGTCTCCAAATCTTAAGAACCGATGATATAGGATTGTAGGTTTGATAATGGAGTCAAATGCCTTCATCTTCCCATGGGGAAACTTAGAATGAGAGAATGATCTACCTGAAATAAACTTTTGTCATTTATAGCAAATTCAATGGGAAATTTTGAAATGAAAAAAAGGCACTTTTGATCCAAGCTTACTATTTTTCGTTTGTGGCTCTTTGTGCAACTCTCTAAATGAAGAGACGATCTACACAAATAAACTTTTGTCATTGTAAATTCAATGGGAAATTCTGAAATGAAAAAAAGGCACTTTTGATCCAAGCTTACTATTTTTCGTTTGTGGCTCTTTGTGCAACTCTCTATTGGCCAATCTTAGACCTTGACTGTGGCCTTTGTTATAGTTTGCGACCTCTTCCAACTTAGTCTCTATGTGTGTTAACACCATAGATTGACGGTTGTAGTGACTTTTCTGCAATGCTCTATGGCTCTAAATTCGTTCCTTTGCAGTGCTTTGTGGCTCTAAGCTTGTTCCTCTGCAGTGCTTTGTGGCTTTAAATTCTTTCCTTTGCAATTGTAAAGGAAACATGTTTGCAGATCTTGTTTGGCGGCCGTGGTTTCTATGTCTAACAACTAAGTGCCACTGTGCTTACATGTCATGTGCAGACTCCATCATTCCCTATTTCCTCGTTTTAGGTGATCTTGTCACAAGAGATCTGGTTTTGTTCCTTTTTGCACAAGCTTGTTTTAGGCGATGATCTGAAGCTTGGGTTTGTGGCTCATGCTTGCATGCAATTTACGGCTTTTTTGTGGCCCCTATTCATTGCTATTATTGCACCCGTGATGTTACTATGCCACAACGAATGTATCCTCTCCAGTTTGCGGCTTGGTTTGCCTATCGTCACGATACTTATGCTTTTGCACCATTGACCTTTTATGACGCATCGCATGGTCACACACAATTTGTATGTGTCTGTATTTTGATTATGAAATCAACGACTGCATCCTAAATTTGCGAGTTGAAGAATAGGTCTATATACTCTATGCATCCACAAACTCTATGTGCCTTATGCACATAATGCACATACATTGTCAACTCATGTTCTCTCTATCCAAATTTTATTCAAAAATATTTGCATTTATTGCCTAATTGACACTTTAGGAAATATAGAAATATTTATTTCTTCAAAAAAATATTACTTATCTTTTATATGGTTGGCATGCCCTTTTAATCTCATAGTGATAACTTGTGTGGGTGCACTAGTGCCTCGGTAGCCTTCTCTAATCTCAACGATGATTGAGCTCCTTCTCTCCTTTATCTTAGACATCCTTCTCCATGGCCCTAAAACCACATCAAATATACACACATGCATATAGGGACAATAAACAAGACTGAAAATAGGAGAGAATGTATATTAGATGATTTAATCATGTGTAATGTCTGAGTACATAATGAAGGTGGGAGATGTACGTTGAGTGCTTCACATAGCCCTCATATATTTAATCTCCTAATGATTCACTTAATTCATTTTTTTTTGTTTGCTAGTTTGTCCGTGACTTGCAGGACTAGCTAGTGGCTTGAGAAACCGCGACTCAGGGGCATCTAAGCCATCAAAATCACCCGGGGATCGCACTCGACCTCAGCCACACCAACCCTTAACATGGACGGATTTTTGGTGTCCCCAGAGGTTTTGAACCGGTGACTTCACATCACAGAGTGCCTTAACAGAACACTCTGTCACCGTTTGTTATACACCTCGGGGACAATGATTCACTTAATTCATTAATGAGAAGGACTAAGCAATTTTTTATGACTTTACTACATAACACAAGTACATTTAACAAATGCCCAAGTAAACCCCTAAGTCGTAAGTATGACCATTATATTTAACATCTCAATGTCAAAAAAATTATTTTGATTACTCGTACAAGTATTTTTTTGGGATATGTCATTTATAAGGAAGGGTTAAAATTCAACATGGAAAAGATCCAAGTTTTTTAGATGTAAAACACTATAAGAATTCCTCCCAAATTGGGTCTTTGCTAGGGAATATAGGCTATCTCAATTTTATTAGACTTTAATTTAACAACTCCTTTTGATGAACATAAAAAGGATGTTGATGCATCCAACATTGTTGTGGGTGCTATTTTTGCTTAGCCATAAGAGGGAAACATCAACCAACATAGCTTCTATGCTAGTTGTAAGCTAAATAGTGGAGAGATAAATTATTCAATGAATGAGGGGTAGGCATTGGCCATGATGTTTACATTGTAAAAATTAGATAGTGTCTCTGGGCTAATACTTTTGTTTTGTATACTGTCAATTCAACTCGTAAAATATCTTGTGAATATCCCTGTTTAGTTGGCCATAATTTGAAGGTGGCCACTGTTATTTCAAGAATGTGATTGTCAAGTGCTTGTGAAGCCCAATTTATCTCGTGTTGTTATTAACCACTTGTTGAGAATAGAGACAACGAAGGAGGAAGCAATCATTGAAGATGATCTCTATCTGGCATACATTTGTTATTAGTTGAGGTAGTGCCACAAATGCATGCAAAGATGTGTAGGTTTTACAAGATGGCCAAGCTCCTTGAGAATTTTTGGATCAACATAAGATAAGATAGATAATTTCATTGGTGTCCACAAATGACTGAGGAATAGGTCAATGGGACTAGAGAGTACAATCACTGGCCACACAACTGTGGGAGTGCCTAGAACACTTCGAGATGTTAAACTGAAGCATCTTAAGAAGGCCTTTGAAATGAATCAACCTTTTTTAATATGATTTAGCGTCAATTGTACTCAATAGGTCAAGATCATGTGATTCTTTGGTTTACTTGGAACATGAATGAGAAGAATCCTAAACACATAATGACCTTCAAAAGTGTACATTTTCAGGGAGATACTGCCACTAGGAGGGTCCTACAGGCAAGGACATGGTGGTAGACATTGTACATAATTTTCTTAGAAAATGTGGTAAATGTTAAGGATGGCAAAACTGACTAAAAGAGATGAAATGCCACTTAATCCCGTCCTTCCTCAATTCCCTTTTGAAAAATACTAAATAAACAATGGACTTTATTGGAACTTTCCTTGTAGAGGAAAGATGGATGAAGGTGAGGTGTATTATTGCAACAATTGAATTTTTGACAACGTGGTGGAAAGCTAAACTTGTTAAGGACTGCTCTTCTTCCATAGCTGGTAATTTTATTGAACAAAATTATATTACAAGATTTGGTTGACAATGATCATCTTCAAGTGATCAGGAGAAACATTTTGTGAATCAAACTATCAAAGTCTTACTTATCAATACCATAAGAGTTCACCCTGTCACAAACATGCAAATGATTTGATTGAGGATTTCAATAAAGTATGAGCAATTGGATAGACAAAGACTTGTATATCGACCTATGTTGTAAGAAATGCCCCCTCAATTGGTGTATTTGTACCCGAAATGTCGAAATGGGTGCAAAACGCTGTCGGTCGCACCGTACGATGTTTCCAAGGCGTTTCGATAATTTTTAGTGACATTTCAGGCACTTTTTGGAAGTTTCTAGGTTGACCTAAGTGCCCGAGAAGGACACGGGACCCATAGTAAAATGTTTCCTTGTCCATGCCAACGACGCTTTAAGACAAAACAAAGATAGGGGTTTGGGCTTTGAGGAGTTTGTGACATTGGTAATTAATGGTAATATTAAATTCTTAACGTAAAAGTTGACATTTTTCTTTATTTTACCTTTTCTATCCTTTAGTTGACATTCTCCTTTTATCTTACCTTTTCTATCCTTATTTAAGTAAAAGTTGAAAACATAAGATAAAGGAGATTGTTAACTAAAGGATAGAAAAGGTAAGATAAAGGAGAATGTCAACTTTTACTTGAATTTTTAACATTACCATTAATTTTTTCAGGATGTTTGGCAGTGGTTCCAACCTCATTGGATTTTATATGGAGAAAGTAGAATTTCATATCCCATTCAGAGTTCAACATACTTAATAGCTTTCAGGATTTTAGGATTGTAGCATTTCCATTGGATTCTACCATGTATGAAGGTATGGGATTGACATTAGTCAAAACCACCAAGCTATGGGATTTTGCAGCATGTAATCATCTATGAAGTTAATATAGACATGGATCTCCTTCTAAAATGTCATTTATGTGTATCATTCTTATTTTCTTGCAAGATAATGTGTTATTTAAAAAAACTATATATCTATATTTTTTAATTTTTATATACCGCGTTTCCCCCATGTACCCATTTTGGGAGGGTCACCTTTCCAGGCGTTTCTGTTTCAGAAACTTGTAGACGTTTATGCGTTTTGTGCAACTTAGATATCGACACAAAATTTTATTGGATTGATGATAGCAATCAGATTGATCAGGATGATATAGTTCAAGCTGTTTTATGGGCATTATTGACCACCTATTCAACTAGGGGGTCAACTCCATGTACCATGAAGATATGCATCATCAAATTCTACCAAGTCAAAGACTTCCTGGTTCTACAAGGCATTTTTGGCCTTCAACACATATTTTTGTAATTGGAATTTCCGCTTCCCTGCGTGGGACAATAATGTAATGGGTTTGCATGGATCATAGTTAGGTCAGTTACCTTAGGATTTCTTCATTAGCAGAGTTCCTTTCACTAAGTGTTTTTTTTCCCCAGGTTATTAATTTGGCCTAACCAACCTTATTAATTTCCCTTGAGTTTTTCACTCCCACAAATAATTCCTCCAAAGTGGTGAAAGACGTTCTAATGGTGTCATCCTCTGGTAGCTAGTGTTTAGGAATGATGTAAATAACCATGTAAGACATCTTTAAAAGTTTCGCGGAATTCTATCGAGTCTAGATATATATTTTTTTAATTAATTAAAATTTCCTAAGGTTGGGTAATTTTAATTATTTTTGATAAAGAATGTAAAAACTAGGTCCTTGGGCTTTTGCTAGCGGTATTTGTGCTCAAAAGAAATGGAATGAGACCCCCTACACCCTTGGACCAAGTTTCAGCCCAATTGGACAACTTTTCCTAGTTGTTTGTCCATAGGGAGTCTTAGTCAGTCAAAACAACAATTTTAATTGCTAGTCATGACATAGTAAAAATGTCATTTTTTGTAATCTTGAGCAAATTGAGTAAAGTAAAGGTGGAAAATGATGAGAAAACCCATTCCTAGCCTACCCAAACCCCTTTCTAACTTTTACTCACCCCTTAGACACATAACTCACTTGAACACCTACGCCCCCCTCTCATGAGAAAACCTTTGAAAAAGCATTTGCTTGAGTTGTGGGCCCCTCTCTCCATGTGTGCG
>SNQJ01S0021471.1:4853-16352 GCA_010110895.2 Picea sitchensis | reverse complement strand
TGGTGAAATACCAAGATGTGTTGATGTGTGATCCTCTTCCTCTCTCCCGGGATGGTCCATGAGACCTAGGAGTGCCTATGAAGATGGACATGACCACATTGTTGATGTACCCTCTTATGTAGTGATGATAAAGTTTATAGGTCCTTATGAGACTCATGTGGACATGTTTTGCCATTATGGATCCCCCCTTGACTTTGTCTTAAAAGGTACCCCCTTGTTGTTTTGCTTTCCTCTTGTTTTATGTGATTGGAGATTTGCTTTATGTGATTGGGGTTTTACTTTATGTGATTAGGGTTTTTATAATTTATATTAATATTAATTGACATTTTAATTAATATTTATATTAATTAAATGTCAATATTTAATTTTTTATATTTACTCTAACCCCTCTCCTTAACTATAAATAGAACCCTACCCTCTAGCATTTCATTACACACACTTACTTCTCTTTCTCCTTGCTGCGGCTACCTCAGTGAAATGCTTCTTGTGATTGGTGCGGCCTCTCCTTTGGTCATCAGTTTCAGATCTGAGATTTTGATTGGTCTTGGTGTTGGCTGGAAGCTCTTTCTTGGTGTCTACTGGTGTATAGGGTGCATACGGTCCCCTCCTTTGGCTACCAGGCCTGTCTACACAAGCTGAGATGCTTGCGACACCTCCTGTGGCTGCCGGACCTGTCCTTTAAGAGCTACAGCTTGTGTTTAAGAGCTGCGGCACCCTCCTTTAGCTGCCAAATCTGTATTGAAAACCACGTCTCCCTTTCTTTGACTGCCAGGCTTGTGTTTAGGAGTGCGGCCTCTCCTCCTAGCTGCTGCATGCTGAGCTGAGGTCCCTGTGGGGGTTTTCTACTTGCTGTCCAGATTTGTCTCCTTGCTGTGTGAAGGCTGCGGCCTCTTCTCCTGGCTGCCACGTGCTTCTACTACTTGCCGTCCATTGTGTTGGGGTTTATCCCTGCTTCTGTGGAGGGTTTTATTGTCTCAGTTTGTGAAGGGTATTGCTGGTTCTGTTGGAGGTCTTGCTGTTGCCTTGTGTGGTTCTATTGCTGTCTCAACTTGTGGTGTACTTGCTGTTTCTATCTGTAGCTGTGGACAGCACCCCTTTTATGGTCTATACTTTGGAAAAACTGTCCTTTCAGTCCATATGACAGAGATCAAACCCTAGAGGTTTGATCCATGAACCTAAAACAATTTCTGAGCATATTCTAAAGGTTTACATCCACACATGTGACAGGTACATCTTTCATAGATCAGGAGGTAAGCTTGAGGTTTGTCTTTTTCACTCAGAAATTTAGTTTATGTTCAGATTTATTTTCATATGTTCAGATCTTGCTGTCTATAATTAAATCTGGTTAAATCATTGTTTTAATATGCTGATCTACATTTGTTTTAGAGAACAGAAATAAAAAGATATCACTGGTTTCTCCTTTTTCCCTAATTCTAACAATAACAGCCCTAGTTTACTGTTCGAGGTCACTTGGAAGTAATTTGCAGATCTGATCTGAAATTGAATGCATTAAATGCTTAAAAATTTGACATTTTGGTGATGGAGAGAGATGAAATTAACCAAGGATGTCCAAGAATATGGCAATAGGATGGAAATCCTAGTAGCTGAAATGGTAAACATGCCTATAGAATTCAAAAAATTTCAATTATAAATGGTTTAAAGCCTTGTACATAAAACTTGGTAGTCGTAGCTTGACTAGAAATCTTGCAAAAGCTATTAGCTTTGAACTTAAAAAAAAAGGATCAAAAGAGCCACAACCTCAAAATTTTCACAAGAAACCCTAAAAACAAACACAAGTCAAACACGACCTTCAAAAAGAGTTCCCATTAGGGAAAAAATTGCGGAGGCTTTCACCTTAGCTGCAAACTCCCAAACAAATCAACAAAAAGATAACCAAGGACCCCAATAATGATGAATCCAAACCAAAGTAATAAGCATAATCTCTAAAGGTAGGAATGCAAAACAAGCAAATGATAAGCAACAAAGACTTAAAAAACATCAAGGGAGGACATTTAGAGACAATACATCCAGGGAGGACATTTACAGACAATACATCTAGGGAGGACATTCGCAGATAGTATATTGAGGTCACATGGACTGCACCTCTTGAGGGATTGGGCTCAAAGATGGCCTTCTACTATTAGCATTTTCTGGAGTTGAGAGATGGTCTAATTATTCATCCACAATACATACACAGACATTGGATGCATTCTCTCAGTGTACCTCTTGGTCATTTTTGCATGGGTTCTCATAGACTTCAAGTTTAGATTGGTCATCACATCTGAAGGTTGGATAGGGTTTGCCAACTTTGTCACACGTAGGATATTGAGATGGAGGAGCACTTCATTTTCTGTTGCCCCCTCTGCTATGAGATCAGATGACGATATTATTGCTTATTTGAAACTTAGGGAACTCCCTCTACACTTTCTTCTGATACTCGGACCAAAGGTTCCTTGCTCTTTACATGTGAGCAGTGTTTATTTTCATATCTCAATCCTTAGATGCCTTGCTTAGGCAGGAGACTCTCAAGAGGATCACCTCCTACTTCTTGCTTGTCTCACAAATTAGAGTCACAAGCAATGTACAAAGGACCATGGTAGCTCGGATTCCAAAGCAGTGGTGCCCACCCTTCACCTTGAGTCTTTTTTTATCATGGTCTAACTCCTCATTTGTGTTCGGGGCCATGCTGATTCAGTGGTGGGTTGGGGCTGGTACCCATACATAGCTTATTGTTTATTGAAGTCCATTGCTTTGGGTAGTCCTTGCAGACAGGCTTGTGGTTGGTTTGTGGGTGTTTCATATCTTTTGGAGTTTGTGGATATTTTGATGCATTGCCTCCCCTTGTTGAGATAATCACTTTGTGCCTCCTCTGTATAGCCTTAGCAATCCTATCTTTTAGGGAAGCCCCCCTTTAGTTAGAGAAGAGCCAACCAAAAGAGAGGGGAAGAGCTACTGTGGTGACAGTGGGTAGCCTTCCTGAGTTGCACAAGACTAGTCCCTTGATGCTTGGGATTTTACATCATATGGGGGTGCTAGATCTTCCACTTTCCGACTTCCACAGCTAAGCAGAAATCTCCTTCCCATTAGTTTGAGATCCGACTTGAGAGTCTAATACATTTATAATCGTAGATGTAAACAGTGTACTCACTTATAGATTCTTTAGTGGTAATTTAGATAGGATTTTAGAAATAGAAAGAAGAGTTTGGGTTGATCCAGAAGAAGGATAACAAAGGGATCCAGGCCCCATAATCATATGAGAAAGCACAATGTAACTATAATGGCAAAGACCTGTGATAGTACAATATATTGTTTTTTTCTGACCATACAAAAGTTATGCCATAGTAATTCCAAACATATACTCCCTAAAGACAATTCTATATGAATTGCACCCCACAAGCAAGTCATCCAAATAAACAAGACCCAGGAAGCAGTGATAAAGTATGTCTATTGGTCCATTGGAAGAACAGGAAAAGGTAATAGAGAAATATGTAAATCCTTGTAAAATTTGCCAAGACAGCTGGTCTGAAAAGAAACTGCTAAACAGAAACCTAATGCCACTACAGGTTTCTCAGAACAAATGGGAAAGCACATCCAAACTCTGTTATGAATCGATCAAGAACTTCAAAGCAAAATACCAGATTTTAGTGGTAGTGGGTAGACTCACAAAAATGAATAGGCTCATACATTGTAGAATGTATCACAAATCATGAGACATAGCCAAATTGTAAGTCATAGAAATCCCAAATTCACAGAGAATTGATAAAAAGACCTTGTTAAGACACTTAACTTTCTGTTGAACTTCATCAATAGAGTCCATTAATAATGCAGGGGTGAACTTGAAGTTCAAACCAAAATTCTAGAGTATACGTACTGTCAGAAGCAAATAATATCAGGAATCCACAAGAAATTCCAAACTCCTTCAAATTGGAGAAAAGGTAAAATCAAATGGCAGTCTATGCAGACGTGTAAAACAAAATAAAAGAAGCTACTCTAAAAAATTCGTCACCCTTTGCAAGAGAGTCATGACATGTTGTCCCCATTGAGTCTCACCAAGGTGAGATATATTACGGCCTTGCATAAGAATTTATTGCACAATTTTACAAACATACACAACATTAGAAAAGGACAACCATATTACCAATCATAACAGCCATACTATACAATAATTAGCAATTGTAAACTTATCCACAATACTATACATTAAGTAACAACTCTATTATACATTTATAGTGGCTGTACTATAAACATTTAATGGTGGTGCAATAGTGCCTGTACTATAAACATCTAATGATAGTGGTACTATTTGTTAATTGACAGTTGCATCACCCCTTAAATGGCAGTCTTATTAACTTCTTAATTGGCTGCTGTGCCGTCATTAGTTGCAGTTGACCTACTGTTATTTCTGATGGCTGACCTGCTCATTAATAACACACCTCCCTGCAATATTATAACAGCCGGACTATCATTATTTGCAACAGCCTCCATTTATTTCTTAGGGTCCAACCTAGAAAAATGTACACAACGACTAGTATAAATAGGGGATAAGCTGGCAATTCTTACCAATCAATACCCACACTTCTCTTTTATAGTTTTATCATTAAATGCAATTCCCTCTTAATTGTAATAGTTTCAGTTATAAACAAATATCATTCTTATGTTCATGAATGATTGGGTTATTTTGGCATACTTCTGTGTTGGATTTCCTCTCATGCTTCAGCTACACTGTATTACTTACTACAGCAACTTGGTTCTTGAGGTTTGCTTATTTCATCACACTTGGTCTCTTGTAGTAGGTTGTTGGGTGTTTTTGAGACATTCACCTTTTGTTTCATTTCGTTTTGCTTGCATTTTTGTTCAAGTGATGTTTGTCGATATGACATCTTTTAAGTGGTCTATAGATGCAACCTCTATTTAGTGGAATTCAAGTTGTCAATTAAATTGTATGTTTTCTTATACAGGTGGACATGGTTACGCCGATGTGTTCCCAGTTGACTTATGAAGGGCTTCTAGATGAGGTATGCTTATCGTCAAATTGTTTTCGAGATGGTTGAAGTTATGGTGTATTGTTTACTTTACTCCCCAAGTCATTAATCTTGGAGAGCATGAAGAATATAGGTGGTATGTTTCTTGAGAATAGAGGACTCTTATAGAATCTGTAATTTAAAACACACTTACTATAATAAAAGTGCAGAATGTCATTATGGACACGTTAATATGTACACAGAATGATCACAACACTAGCCCAAAATCTTTTTATAATAGATAACAAATACAATCGTCAAGGTGAGCTTGCCTGCATATACAAGGAATTGACTACTGGTATTACTGGTTGGATAGAAGATTGTCGATGTACTCTAACCGTGAACCATGACAGCTTGCTAACAGATACACCCATGCTAATTAGTATATCCTATTTATTCTGGTTCCCCAAAAGGTAACTGTTCATTTCAACACATCCTACTTATTCCTTGTAATGGAACTATATGGTTTGCACCCATAATTCCAAATATATGGGCCCTTACGTAATAGGCTAACATTTGTAGAATTTGAAGAGTCCTTAAGACAGCATGGACTTAGATTGGAGAAGGTTTAGGAACTTCTTTTAGCATAGATGCACAAAGAGCTGAATGTGTTGCTGTAAGGATGGAAGTGGATGCTTCTATTGGTGTAGTTAATAGGGCCTGTTACCCCCCCCATGCCTAGGGGTAACTAGAGGAGATCATGTCTCATGGCCCCCAATGGAGACAATGGTCCCGACCATGATGATCAGCGTGTCCACAGATGGCAGTCCAGCAGCCCCCCTCAAATTGCCTCTTACAGTACAGATCAGCCAAGCTCATCACATCCAAACAACTCAGTGTATGGGAGATGGTAAGCCAATGTCACCATGAGGTATGTTAGTCCTTCTTTCATGTGAAGTGTTGTGCTTAATTTACTGCGCATGTGGATGAGAATCATTGGTTGAAGTCGGATAATGGATCACAGGATTGGGAAGTTGTGTTTGTTGCCTTGTTTCACTTTGGTGGCCAGCCTCTATGCCCTAGTCCCGTGTTGTCACTGCCCAGGGAAAAGGGGTACTATTGGGGAGCCCTCACAAGGGTAAAGTTCCGTTCCCGACCATACTTAACACTTTTCATCCTGTAGCCTATCATAGTATACTAAACTTCAATAACGGGTCATGGTCCATTCTCTCATGAGAAGAAGGGGCTGAAGGCTCGGAGGTTGATGCAACTGCTATATATGCTATATATAGAATGATAAAGGCCACCTATAAAAGCCACAGGCCAACTTGAGCTCTACCCCCTCTAATGGTAATCGTCCCTTGTCTTGATGCACTGAATGCAAACTTATAATAGGACCATAGCTAGATAAGAAAATGAAAGAATAAAAGCTTGAAACCTGTAAAGGGGACTTGCAAAATAATAAATGGGTATCAAAAGGCAATTAAGGGGTTCAAAATGCAAAAAGTACCGAGGAAAGGGTATCTCAAGCAACAAGCGCTCCCTCTACAGAGACACTCATAGAAATGGATTTAGTGACACTGCAAGCCATGAAGTAAGCCCAAATTCATACCACTATCACACTTACTCTTGAAGGATATCTTTCTTTCACTATTTCCCTTTGGACCTATCCCTCTATCTGGGTCTTTTATTTCATAGTCTTGGTTGGCACGCCTAATAGGGTTGGATGAACGCCCTCCCATATTCAAACTTGCCAACTCACATGAGGTCCTGGGCCGATGTGATGCTTGAAGGGGATACCGAGGTGAATTGTTTACATGGCTTATATCTTAAGTAACAACTTACTTTGCATGACTCAAGGATTGTTATMTCTTATGAACATTGGTTTACCTTGTCTTATATTCTGTTTTGATTTGGATGGCCCTRACATGGTTCTTTGAGGGAYGTCCTAGGATTTCACCCAGGACATTGTGCCCTTATTGCAGGASTTTGGCACGTGTGATGCAGAGCAGTGAGTCATCCAGTGACTTGCCACCTTCCGACATGAGCTCTCACATCCTCAGGACCTTGGACGATGGACATATGGTCTTGGTTTTGACAGATTTGGTCATGATGGCACACAGATGGGATGGAAGCCCACAGGCTGGGAAGTGTACCCCAGGGCTTATTACTCATTGGATCGAGGACATTGCAGTAGTAAACAACCAGATACGATGTAGAGACAAGGTGCAACCTCCTCCACCTTGGACGTGGTGCCCTAGACCCTTGATGTTGGCCTCCATTGGATGATGATGTCACCTTCTAGGGTTTGATGCCCCTTGGGGTACCACTGATGATGGAGCATGACCATGGATGATGAGAGGCATCCTTTGCCATGATTTCACCTTGAGAGGATGCCATGTGGCCTTGGGAGGCTTGACATCACCACACGTGTGGCATTTATGATGGCATTTTTGCATTTTTATCATTTGTAAAGGTTACTTGAGGGGTTGGCCCTGTTGTCGCCTTTATACACACTTGGGCTATCATGGAAGAAATATTCAATCCACTTAGTGTGTCCTTGGGGGCAAGTCTCGAGTCCAGGTGTTGTCACTTGATCCTCGACTCCTCCGTCTAGGCCAACTCCTAGCGAAGCCAAGGGGGGTAGTCCCTAACAAAAATACTATGGCTTTTAAGCTAATCTAAGCAAAGAAACCACTCTAGGAGTTTATTGCAGAATAAAACATTTAAAGTAAAGCATTCAACACATTTATTTGATAGACAAGATAAGCATTGATAACAGAAAATATGTCCAACCATAGAAGATGCATGCACAATATAGTAAAGGATAAAATATTTGCAAGTATTTAAACAATTACTAGACAATCACCATATTACGAATGAAATACTGTTCATAAAGCAAAAAGTTGTGAAACATGAGACCAGTGCCTTAAAAGTATCGTGGGCAGTTTGTTGAACGCGTGTTTTATTAAGTTTTTATTGAAGGTAGATTAATGAAAATGTGTGGCCTCTTTAGAGGCTATCTCTTTGTTTGGAAATGTGTTGAGAACCTACTGAAGCCTCGAAGGCTCCACCAATAAGTTCACTAGGGGTGCCGGATGTCCAAAACGGGTGGGAAACTGAGTCCCGAGAGGGCCTGCCTTACTTCACACACTCCCCCTAGGCGTTTTCTCGTGCATTAAGACAACAACTCTTAAGGTTTCCCTAATTACAACTACTCCACACTAACCAGCCCCAGTTATGATGAATCCCAGGATCGAGCTAGGTTCGCAAGGGTTCAGAGCATACACCGGGAGCTTGTTAGAAATAATAGGTGTGCTCGTTTAACCATAGACAATATAGCAATATTGTCACCCAACCATAGGCACAAATGCCACCTCGAGCACCTTGACCTTGACAGAGATAAGAATTCCGGTAGCAAATCAATAGCCAACCAAGGCTAATGCACCAAGCAAAGATAACCAAGACTGATCAGAAAGTCCAACCCAGAAAGACCGAAATTATAGGTTGCAGGAACTGCAGCTGCAACTGCTCCCTAGACTTGCACACTACTAGATTTCTGTAGTGCGCACAAGTGGATTTCTGCAGTTTCGAGATGTTTGTCTCAAATGAGAACTGACGTCATGTATTTATACTGCTTTCTCTAAGCTGTCTGGGCCGACTTCTTCTTCTAGAGGCTAAAGACTCAATATAAAATATTTTAGTTAGCCGACTTCTCTTCTAGGGTTATGTCCAAGTCTTTTATGGTTTCTCTTGCTTCTTGGAATATTCTAATCTCATCAAAGGTCACAAGTGGAGGTTAATACCTCCCGTAGCTACCATAATATCAACACTCCCTCCTAGCTAGGGAGGTATTGAAGGCAATGGTCTTAAGCACAAACATACCATTCAACTTGTAGCATCATCATAGCCATACAAGCTATCTCATGATTAGATCACGAGCACCATCATCACTATCAATATCATCTGATAGCATCAACTGCATCATCTCTCGAAGTCATACTCCATCTGAGTAATCAGGCATGATACTGAATAAGTCACCCACTCCACAGAGTGATACAAGAATCATTCTTCTAATCTGGACATATGTCCTAAAAGAATAACCGTTCCAACAGATGCTGGAAGCCACGCCATGGGCTACAAGGACTATTCTTCTAATCCAGACATATGTCCTAGAAGAATAACTGTCCTGGACCATTTTCCACCTGGAGAATGTCTATCCACTAGCACATTGACTATCCATCTAGATGATAATCATTTTCAACACTACTGATAGTCTACATGGCAATCATAACAATGTCATTCAATAGAACACAACTGTGTCTATCCATAGTAGTACACAACTACTATCCAGTGGTACACAACCACACCAAGTAGCACACGACTACTTAATGAGTGACACATAGTCACAACTAGTGGAACACATCCACCATAGTAGCATACATCTACTGTCTAGAGACATACAGTCTCCATAGCAATCATATCATATGATATCAACCTGCATAAAAACAATATCATGATATAAACTGAGTCATCTGGGCCATTCTCCCACTCACATCTGTGAGATCTGGAAGAGCATCTGCCCTCATAATGTAAAACATCAGCCATGGGCTATCTGGACTATTCTTCTCAAGCACAAAAGAGTAATTGTCACTGATTTCTGAGCCTGGACCATTCACCTAACTGGGCCATTCCTCCAGCACTATTCATAGTGCAACCTAGAGAGAATGAGTCTGCCCTAGGGAATGCCTGTACCTGATTGCTGAACCTGGACCATTCCTCCGACACTAAATATAGTGCAATCTGGAGAGAATGAGTTTGCCCTAGGGAATGCTTGTCCCTGATTGTTGAACTTGAACCATTCACCTAACTGGGCCATTCCTCTGGCACTAAACATAGTGGAACTTGGAGAGAACGAGTCTGCCCTAGGGAATGACTGTTCGAACCATTTCCTAATGGAAATGATTGTCCGAACCATTTCCTAATGGAAATGACTGTCCTACACCAACCTCCAAAACAAACCATTCTTCGAAACTACTCACAACTGTGAACTTCGAAAGAATGACTGCCCGACGAGGCAGACCATTCTACTTGACCACTACTCAGAGTGACTGCCAAGAAGAATGACTGTCCTAGACCATTCCCCCACACTGGCCACAAGGGGAATCGCTGTCTATGGTACATCAACAATCTATCGAACCATTTTCATTACGAAAATGATTGTCCAATCTGGACCATTTCCCGAACTGGAAAATGCCTGTCCGTCAGAAATATCAAACCACTTTTCGAACTGGAAACGAACTGCTCATCCTGGACCATTTTTCGAACTAAAAAATGACTGTCCATAAATCAATAACACATTAGTGCTCCCTCCCAACCTGAGAGTAATCTCTTCCTTTTTCAATAAGGAAGTCGTCTCCACGAGCCCCAACTTGTTTCTTAAGTACGCAAAACTTTTTCATCTTTGACAGAGGCTTTACCAAAATATATGCTATCTGCTCATCTGTGGAGTTATATTGGAGAACCACTTCTCTTTTCTAGACTTCATCACAGAGAATGTAATGCTTGATCTCAATGTACTTTGGTATGTCATGGAACACTGGTTTTCTCTGAAGGCTTCATATAGCTATGATCATTACAGTATATCATGGTTGAATTCAACACTTCTGTTTCCTGCTAGCTCATGACATCATGGCAAGGCTCAAACTGAAACATATCCAAGTTGCACTTATTCTGTCATCATGAGAGTTTGCCATGGATTAACAGTCCATCATCCCAGACTTATGAGTAACTATTCTGATACACTATCTTTGTCATAGAAAGTTTTCACCACGCTTCTGCTGTATATGAGATACTCTGCATCAAGTTGTTTGAATCCATACAAGGTCTTCTTATATCTGCACACATGGGTCTCTTTCTGGTATAAGTTTTTTTCTCACTTGCTTTATTGGGAAGAACAGCCTTTTACATGTAAATTCCAATCCATAGATACTACAAGAGGTATATTTGGAACAATCTGTTGTCATAGTGTTCTCCCTCCTTCTGGAAGAACCTCTGAATCTTGCAATGCTTCCATTCATAAGTTGTTTTCACACTGTTCTTTATCATAACTTCCATTTCTTTCCACGTCTGCCTGATTGCTTCTTAGTGAGTTCAAACCAAGTTGGTTGCCTTTGTGATTCTCGGTATAATAACTGGTTATTCTGGCTTTTTCTTTCTTTCTTGGAATCTTCATGTTCTTCCTCATGTTTCTCTTTAGCTCTTGGGTCCATGGAGTCTTCTATAGATTCCATGCCCAGAAGAATCCAACTTCTTCCTTTCATCATAGGATCATGGATGTAGATGGACAACCAAGGATACTTTAGGCTTCTTTTTGAAGAAGACTTCTTCTAGAGTTAAACTGAACACGTGCTGCTTATCATGGCTGCTACTTTCAATTGGAACATGGACATATACTTCATAATCCTCAATGGATCATATCATTTAGGATTAGCTCCCTCATAATCCTTGCTTCATGCATGAATGCATGCTCTTCTTT
>SNQJ01S0021470.1:86594-102885 GCA_010110895.2 Picea sitchensis | reverse complement strand
ATTGTGTCCCTATTCATGTCTAGTGTTGTCACCTTTTTTCTCTGATACCATATGTAATCTACCTCAAAATTTACATAAAAAAAGTAAAAATAACTGTGGGCGTTGAGTTGGTTTTGTGCCCTTGAGGCTTTTCAGTCACTTGTCAACCCTAAAGTACATCAATCTTATTTCCTTTTACATAAATTCATCGCTTCCTATTTCGGCATTGTGTTGTATACGAACATAGGCCCATAGCTAGGGACATCCCATTTCATTGTAACTTATTATTATCTACTATTTCATTTCCAAAACCACTTTATGATATGGAGATGTATCTACTTAGAGTCGCTATCATACACTGCGAGGTAATATATATAAGGCCTTATGATGCTCAATCTAATATATGTATATATCATTTTAAGATCACCATTGAGAAATTAACCCTATTCAAAACAAAGGTGAAAAAAGGGTAAAACCTCAGACATTAAACTTGCACCTTGAAAATAAAGTGCACAGAAGACTAACTTGTGAAGGTTATGGTTATGATCATGGTAACAAACTATTTTTTAGGTAACGACAAGGGCTATCCACCTCGGATGCAAGGTAGTTGGGTTCAACATATAACGGTGCAGTAAATAAGCCATCTGGTTACATCGCCATTAATACTCTTAGCAATCGATACAGGTGAAAACCATTGTGCCTTAAAGGCCTATCTGCACATTTAAAGTGCCTGGGATACGTCTATTCAATTCAGAGCTCGACTGGAGTTCCCTAAGGAAATGTCGACACTTACTCTATGATCACATGGTCCAAGTACGAAAACCTCATCCCCTTTACTCCATTCAGAGGTTACTCCCGCACTTTCACTCTCATTCTGGTTTTGGTTTGGTGAAGGCGGAAGCACTGTCTCAGACCATTTTTTCATTTTCACTCTTGTTATGGTTTAGTGAAGGAGGGGAAGACGTTACAAACCATTCCTTTCTTTGGCTTTAGCATCGTGGCCAAGAGTTCATGGTTTTAACTCCTGTGCTAGATGGGTGGAGATTCTTGGTGACACTTCTCGACAGCAACTTTGTGCGGGTAAGTTTACCTTTGGCTATTCATTTATTTACGCATTCGAATCCCTATGCCTCATATGAAGGTCTATGCATACCTCTGTTCTTGTTTAGTTCTCGATAGTATCCTCATTCTACTTCCAGGGTACTGTGGTAAAAAAAAAGGAGTCAGGTTCTCTTGGCAAGGTTTTGGGTCCTTTCACAGTTTTAGCCCCTGTCACTGCACTATTCATCTTGTCGAGACCGAGCCATTCCTCTTGTGAAGTAATGTATCATGGCGTATGTTATAAAAGTGCACTCGAACAATTCATTTTTGATTTAACCCTTGTTATTGGACCTGTTTTCCTCCGTTGGTTAGTCCTTTGGCACATTAATGATCTTCTGTGTTTGACTATAGTGTTCGCTAGTGTCATTGCATTGATTAGAAGCAAAGTTTCCAAGGGTCGAAAGCATTTAAATCATTTCTGTTTATGTTTGAAATGTTACAATGGTTTTATATTTACCATGTTCGTTATACGCTTTTCATTTTTCCTACAACATTTCTTTGGATTAGACACTGGTATCTATTACTAATGATGGGCCCTTGATGTGCGAGGGTACCCATCAGGGAGGCATGGACTCCTCTTCCCCATTCGGTCTGGGAGGTGTAGTGCGATGGCAGAAGGCACAAATCCTCTACTTCAGTTAAGTATTCACCGACCCCCTTTCTAGTTACATTTTGTTTTGTACTTAAACATATTATTCTGTTGGTTATGTTATAATTCTTCTC
The DNA here is from genome assembly GCA_010110895.2 of Picea sitchensis. Classification (NCBI taxonomy): domain Eukaryota; kingdom Viridiplantae; phylum Streptophyta; class Pinopsida; order Pinales; family Pinaceae; genus Picea; species Picea sitchensis. The sequence goes on along the minus strand of SNQJ01S0021470.1, from coordinate 101,082 downwards.
ATTATTTTGCGCAGGTACAAACATGTTGAAGCATGGGGATGCCCTCTTCACTCCTGCATGAGGTATTCGGGTTCCAAGATAGTATTTAAGTTATTTTGAGTTTACATACACTACTGGTCCAGGCTCTTTTCTGTTCCTAATGTCTAAGGATTTTTAATTCCAAGTTCTATGATAGTTGATACGGGGTACGCCCTGATTTGTATAAATAATCTTGGTATATAGAACAGCTCACCCAGCTTGTGCCTGGTTCGAATTTGATAACTAGACAGTCGTTCTATTAAGTAATGTGCTCATTATACATTGTGTGTTAATTTGTTGTGGATACGGAATTCTAAAATACTCTCCTCTATATATATTCCGAGAATGGTTTTGATACTGCAGATTTGAATTCTTTCCTGAGCTATTATCGCTATTTTTTGTTTCCAGAATTGAATCCTGTTATTGATTGTACAGTCCCTTTCCCAAAATTATTCAGCCATGCATAGCGGTACACTTAAGGGTTTTTTTCTTTTCCCAAAAAATGGGCGATGATTCCCAAATTTTCATTTATACTTATATTTTGATGTAAAATTTAGTTTGGGTTTACGCATCACAAGATATTTACCTTATGTTTCAATTATCATTATTGAATAAGCCTTTAACAGTCTTCTCACCAGAGAATAGATATCATCATTATTAATTTTGGATTTACGCATCATGTACTATTTACCTTTTGTTTTCTATTATCATTATTGTATAAGCCCTTATAGGTCTGCTCACCAGAAAAATAGATAGCCTTTAACAGTCTTCTCACCAGAGAATAGATATCATCATTATTAATTTTGGATTTACGCATCATTATTAATTTTGGATTTACGCATCATGTACTATTTANTTGTATAAGCCCTTATAGGTCTGCTCACCAGAAAAATAGATAGCCTTTAACAGTCTTCTCACCAGAGAATAGATATCATCATTATTAATTTTGGATTTACGCATCATGTACTATTTACCTTTTGTTTTCTATTATCATTATTGTATAAGCCCTTATAGGTCTGCTCACCAGAAAAATAGATAGCATCGTTATTAGTTTTGGATTTACACGTCATGTACTATTTACCTTTTGTTTTCTATTTACCATTATTGAATAAGCCCCTATAGGTCTTCTCACCAGAAAATAGGTAGCATGGTTATTACGAAAGAAAAAAGTGGTTTATGCTACAGGTATGCCTTTGATTAACAGAGTCATTCCTAACTTATTGTGATATCTATCTTGAATTATATATATATATATATATATATATATATATAGTCTTCCTGTAATGGGGTCCATGGAGTGTTTCCATTTTCTTTGGAATAAATTTCCTACTTATATGATTATATATCCACTTAGTTCTTCAGGATTCTGATGTAGTCAGTTTACTCTAGCATCATTGATCCACTATCGCAGAATGCCCATTACAATATATACCTAAAAATATCAGTTCATAATAATAATTATACAGGTCTACATGCATATCGAAAGGTACTTCAATGTTGTAGGGTATATTTGTTTGATTATTAATGGTATACTCATTCGAGGAGGCTCACTGTATACTATAAGTATCTACAATAAATGAAATCTGCCATAGCTATTGGTGTGCGTGGCTTCCAATATTTACGCAACAATTTTATTTCATTTTACTTAACAGAATTAACTAAGATGATAATGGTAGATTGAAATCTAGTCTGTTATGGGGTTTGTAACTACTACAGAATTTGTTTTGTTGTTTGGTACATTCCAAGATCTTAGTAATTACTTAGCATCTCATCTAAATAAAAGAGTCCATTTCAAGCCAACAACTATGAAGTAAAAAGCTAGATCTTTCCTCGCAACAGTCAACCAGAAATTCATACATAGAAGTAAAAAGATTACAACACATAACATTTGACTAGGATAAGGTAGAGTTACATATCTGAACTAAATTTACGGGAAGACAAAGGGAATAGCCACGTTGCTCCCAACCGTAGAACAGGGCAGCGAATCTACTTTCCCGATTCACCCCCTAGCCTGACCATGATTCCATGAGGGCGAATTGAAATCTCATCTCCAGCAATGTCCTTCGATTCCAGCAGTCTCCCTCTTGCCTCACACTCATACAGTAGTTCTCATAATAGCAGGAATTTTTTTTTCGTAGTCTTCTTTCCCCAGCATACTTGGCAGCGTCCTCCCTCCTCACATATGCTCTTGATTAGCTTGCCTAGGACTTTTCCCTCCCTTGGGGGGATTTTCGCAGCTTTCTGAATCCCTGATCTTGAGGGGCTTCCATTGGCCAAATCATTGATTTTCCACTTGTAACAATTAGCCCAAATTTAATTCTAATGTGTTCCCCACTCATGGAGTCATGGTCAGCTAAATTTAACATGGTTGTTTCATTTGTCCTCCTGCAATCAATATAAAATATTCTATTGTTTTTTTTTTCATACAAGTATCATAGTCAAATAGCTAGTTGGGACAAATCAGATCTCTTCCCAACAATCAAAATCATTTATTAAAATTATAAAATTTGGAATTCGGAATTGCCATAAATGGCAAAAATTTTCCAATTTCGAATTTACTAAAAACGCAAATGAATTTCAATCAATTTAGATTCTAAAATATTTTTTTAATTTATTTATTTTTGGGGATGTCACAAAGGTCCTTCAACTTCGTAAGACCATAACTCTCAAACTGTGAGGAGTTATGTGACATTCCACATACCATGAAAAATGGTATGACAAGCATTATCCATCTAGGATAGTTTCACCAACAACTTCATTTATCTTCATCTCATTATTCCACATACAAGCATGGGTCCTTCAACCATTCTTCTAGGATAACTCAATCCACAAAGCATCTTCCCATGAGGGATTTCACCATAAGGGGACCACTTTGGAGTTCGTTCATTTTTGCACCTTATCAACCATGATAAGGATATAACGATTCATCTTTGAATCAATCCACCACTGCATCATATAAATTAACTATGCATCATGTATCAATAACAACTCATTGATCCATCTTCATCATATCAATGGAAATTCATCGATCCATCTTCATCTATGTATTCTCATCAAAGACAATACATATTAAAATACATCAATCATCAATCAATCAATCACTTTGGCATCAATAAAACAATCAATCACTTGACATCAATCACTTAACATAAATCAATGATATCAATCAATCACACCTTTGGAATCAATGAAAACATGATCCAACAATCTCCCCCTTTGGCATTGATGGCAATACCAACATTGATGTCAACACCAATTACCAATTATTGATGTCAACATGTAGATAAGGCATGCTATATATCAATAGTCAATGTGACTGTCTCTCCCAAATATGACTATCTCTCTCAATCAATAATCATCAATCACAACAATGTGACTATCTCTCCCCCTTTGACATCAATGGCAAAGGGCCATTTTCCTCTTGGGGTTGCTCCCCCTGCTTGAACTTTTCTTGGGGATGCTCCCCCTGTCTAAGTGCCTTTGATATTCCTCTGAATGATCTCTCCCCTTTTGTGATCTGAAAATAGTGGGATGACTTGTTATGCTATGCAAGCTACCTCTACTTCATAAAAATAAAAATTTACAAGACCTTGCTCCATGTGTTTAGAATATGCAAGATAAATTATGTATTAAGTTCATGCTTCCTTTAAATGGTTATGTGTGAGGTCTTTGCAAGATTAAATATGTTGTTTTCATAAATACAAAAAAAAAATTAACTTGCAACAAATAATAACCAACAAACACTCACAACAAGAACAACATGATAAAGAAGTTCACTCCTCTTTGGGTTACATCTCCTTGAGCCTCCATCAATGGACTTGGCTCTCTGGGATTAATTTGTCAAAAATTCTTTTACAAGTTGATTTTCAACTCCAATGGAAATTATGACTATACCATTGGGTTCAAAATACATAAAAGCCCCAAAAATGACTAATAAAACTATGGAAACGGATCATGGCTCATCCAGGTATGACCTCTTCTATATGTGGCCTTAAGCTTCATTGAGATTCTCTTTGGAAAAAACATCTGTAAAAGTCCTCAAATGGATTTGAAACCTATCCCAATGTGTTTAGAGCATAATAGTTAGTCGAAAATGATTATTCAATCACAGAAAACAAACATAGGCTCATCTGAGCAAGACCTCAAGCAATGAGGGCTTCAAGCTTCCTAGAGCTTCTTGAAACTTAAATGGTTTAAAACATGCAAAATAAGTCTTCAAATGGCTTTGAAAATAGTGCCAATTGATTCAGAATGTCCAAAAACCACTAGCTGCGCTTTTACGACACCTCATTTGGCCAAAAAATGAAGAAGATAGGCCTCCTGCAATTTTCTTCCTTCAAGCTTGTTGTCTCTGGTTTGCCAAAACGCACCTCCGTACGTTCAACCAAGAACACACTCAAAAAAGCGTGCTAAAACCCAGCACACGCACATAACCGCATAAATGTACAAATTGTAGGACAGTTAGGGTGTGCCGAGCCCCTAACTGCCAAGCCATTGGTCACATGGGTAAGCACCCAAAACCATGGGCTAATCGTTTGATAAAAACTAAACTTACCCCCGCGCGCCAAGGTTAAGGTCATATGGATCGATCCATAAGACTAGAGTCTGGACTCCATTTAAATTATGTGCACCCAAACTCCGTGCTCGGTCACGTTAAAAAACATAAAATCGGGGGTTGGGGCTAAGCCCCAGCCCGACCCCTGCGCCAACCATACAATAAACCAAATTTAAATATATATTAACTCGTTTATATAACAAGTAACAATGCATGGTGTGTTGGCAGGGAGGAATTTGTTAAATATTGCAAAGTGGGAGGAGGTTTGAGGTTTGATCCCCACAGAATCCATTACATTTTAACCAAACAACCATTGCCATGGTGCCACGTGGCACCTCTCCATTTGCCCATTAAATGCCATGTGTCGAAACATCATTCGTTCAGAATCTGCCATTCCGAAACTGCCAAGTCAGCATATGCCAACTCAGCATATAGACATTCCATTTTAGCATACGACCTCTACCACATCATCATCCGTACGGACTGTATGGACTGCACTCAATTTTTTTTACCTGTTTGGCGATTCAAACAGATCGTGATATCTCTCTCACCTGACATTCGTTTGAACCCAAACGAGTTGCGTTGGGTTCGTGATGATGAGGGATATGCTCCTATTTGTTTTGAGGAAATTCTGAGAACTTTGATTTTTGAGCTAAATTTTGACCACTCGTCCAGATTTTGATCACGCCTTCCCACTGAAAGGATTTTGGACCCACAAAATCTTATGATCATCTGTTTGATATTCAATACTCCTCTGCTTTCAATTTATAACAATTGATTCTACTTGAAAAGTCTTTTCGACAATCACCTGGATACTTTAACATGCCTTGCACTGCAACTGGCTATTTCCCTCAACCACTGTTCTGTGGCTGCTGCTGACCCACTATTCTCTTTGTGTTTGGAAGACTGCCAACCTTCCCACTGAGAATCAAGTCCCTCTTGTGAACTCTTTATCATCAACACATCCGATCTCCAATGGTTGTAAAAACTTTCCTACGACATCTTGTCATAAGCCAAGAAAACCATCAATCTTGAAAACAAATTTATACAAGATTGAAAATGATGCCAACAAAGTCTTTTTGTTCTTCTAGAAAACTGTCGCATCTTGTACTTCATCAAATCACATGGTGTTTTCCTGCATCTTGGTGTACTCAAAATCAATTTTCAAGGCAACAAACACCATCGACTAAACACATGTCAAAAAAACATGTTCGACACAACATAGTCATGAAGACAATATCGACACAAGTCGAAACTCATTTGAAACATATTGACCTTCCCAAAATGAAAAGTCAACAAACATGATACACAATCATGTTACAATCATGAGTCATTCATGATGAACTATCACCAGGTTCACTGCTTATACATACACACAAAACACATGCATGTGCATAGTTCTTCAACTCTCCTTCAAGTACAAACATAAGTACATAAACCTCGAAACATGTGGGTACATAAGAGATGAATATGAAAAAGATATATGGCTGTAACAAGTGAACATCATACCCCTCTTTTATATCCTCCTGGTGAAGTTGTGCAACAACAAAAATGCCTTCAAATGAATTGCATTCACATGCAACTTGCATCATACAAGCTGTGATAAACTGCTGCAACTTGTCATACTCTCAACATAAATGCACACAAAAGGATAAAAAGTGCATTTAAGACAGAAAATGCAAACCTTACTTGCTCAAGAAATCCAACCATTTCTTACCAAGCCAACTCAATAGTGACTTTTTTTTTTCTGAAATTTGTCCTCTTGTGAATCATCTTGACTCACATCGATGATGGAATCTCCTCTTCCATTCTTGCCAATCTCTTTATCCATCTACTTTTTGTGTTGTGGATGAGTGGTTGGATGCAATGTCCAACATTAGGTGTAATATAACTTAATGTACCTCTAGGGTCAATTAAAATAGAAATTCGAGTGTTATTGATTTTACCTTTAATTTCTACCACCGAAGACTGGTGGTCAACTTGTCGACCATCTATGGATGCATTTATTTGATGTAGGCTTCTACCCACATCTCCCACTGTCGAGGCTTCCTGCAGATTATGAATAGCAGTTCTGTTTGTTGAACTCAACCGCGGACAGTTCCTCCTTAGATGAGGCTCTCCATATTCCCAACACTTTAATGGCTCGTGGGGATTGTCTCCAACCTTCTTCATCCCCAGGTTTACTGGTTTACCACAGCCTTGCATATTCGGATGGTTGGAGTGAAAGTCCTTTCTTAGAAAACTTTTTTCTGTATTCCGATAAGGAGCTGGCTGGTACCCCTTCTTTTGTTGGTTCATTCACTCTTGTTTCTTATCCTTTGATGATTTGGGAAACTCTACCCGTTGTTTATATTGATCGTAGCACATTTGTGCCTTCCTGAATACTTCGTTCAAGGATTTGGGGTTGTAAAATTCAATTCTCTCCTTGTAGGACTGCACTAGAAAGCTTAGAAATTGCTGAAATTTTACTTTATCCTCTCGGATGTACGGTACGAACCTTAACAACTCTAAAATTTTATTTATAAGATCCTCCATTGTCATCTGTCCAAGTCATAACTCGTAGAACACTTTTGTCTTTCTTTCATAGTAACTTTTTGAAAGGTATTGTTTCTTGGAATGCTTCTTAAAGTCAGACCATTCCAACTGTTTTTCCTTTAGGCCAATTTCAGGGCCTGCCACCAAATGTTGGCCTTCCCTTTCAAATTGTAGATGGCCATTTTGACCTTCATGTTGCTAGAATAGTTGTAGATCTGGAAAAGAAATTTGATGTCCAACAACCATGTTTCATCTTCCTCTACTTTAGTTAAGTATTCACTGACCGCGTTTCTAGTTACATTTTGTTTTTTACTTAAACATATTATTCTGTTGGTTATGTTATAATTCTTCTCATTATTTTGTGCAGGTAGAGACACGCTGAAGCATGGGGACGCCCTCTTCACTCCTACATGAGGTATTCGGGTTCCAACATAGTATCTAAGTTATTTCGAGATTACATACACCACTGGTCGAGGCTCTGTTCCATTCCTAATGTCTGAGGATTTTTAATTCCAAGTTCTGTGATAGTTGATACGGGGTATGCCTTGATTTGTATAAATAATCTTGGTATATAGAACAACTCGCTCATCTTGCGCCTGGTTGGACTTTGATAACTAGACAGTCATTCTATTATGTAATGTGCTCATTATACATTGTGTGTTAATTTGTTGTGGATACGTGATTCTAAAATACTCTCCTCTATATATATTCCGAGAATGGTTTTGGTGCTACAGATTCGAACTCTTTCCTGAGCTATTATCGCTATTTTTTGTTTCCAGAGTTGAATCATGTTATTGATTGTACAGTTCCTTTCCCAAAATGATTTGGCCATGCATAGCGGTACACTTAAGGGTTTTGTTCTTTTCCCAGAAAATGGGCGATGATTCCCAGATTTTCATTTCTACAAGTATATTTTGATGTAAACTTTAGTTTGGGTTTACGCATCACAAGCTATTTACCTTCTGTTTCAATTATCATTATTGGATAATCCTTTAACAGTCTTCTCACCAGAGAATAGATAGCATCATTATTAATTTTGGATTTACGCATCATGTACTATTTACCTTTTGTTTTCTATTATCATTATTGTATAAGCCCTTATAGGTCTCCTCACCAGAAAAATAGATAGCATCGTTATTAGTTTTGGATTTACACGTCATGTACTATTTACCTTATGTTTTCTATTTACCATTATTGAATAAGCCCCTATAGGTGTGCTCACAAGAAAATAGGTAGCATGGTTATCACGACAGAAAAAAGTGGTTTATGCTATATGTATGCCTTTGATTAATAGAGTCATTCCTAACTTATTGTCATATCTATCTTGAATTATATATATATATATATAGTCTTCCTGTAATGGGGTCCGTGGAGTGTTTCCATTTTCTTTGGAATAAATTTTCTATTTATATGATTATCTATCCACTTAGTTCTTTAGGATTCTGATGTAGTCAGTTTACTCTAGCATCATTGATCCACTATCGTAGAATGCCGATTACAATATATACCTAAAAATATCAGTTCATAAAAATAATTATACAGGTTTACATGCGTATCGAAAGGTAATTCAATGTTGTAGGGTATATTTGTTTGATTAATAATGGTATACTCATTCGAGGAGGCTCACTGTATACTATAAGCATCTACAAGAAATGAAATCCGCCACAGCTATTGCTGTGTGTGGCTTCCAGTATTTACGCAACAATTTTATTTCATTTTACTTAACAGAATTAACTAAGACGATAACGGTAGTCTAAAATCCAGTCTGTTATGGGGTTTGTAACTACTACAGAATCTGTTTCATTGTTTGGTACATTCCAAGATCTTAGTAATTACTCAGCATCTCATCTAAATAAAAGAGTCCATTTCAATCCAACAACTATGAAGTAAAAAGATAGATCTTTCCCCACAGCATTCAACGAGAAATTCATACATAGAAGTAAAAAGATTACAACACATAACATTTCACTAGGATAAGGTAGAGTTACATATCTGAACTAAATTTACGGGAAGACGAAGGGAATAGCCACGTTCCTCCCAACCCTATAACAGGGCAGCCAATCTACTTGCTCGATTCACCCCCTAGCTTGACCATGAGTCGATGAGGGCGAATTGAAATCTCATCTCCAACAATGTCCTTCGATTCCAGCAGTATCCGTCTTGCCTCACACTCATAATGTAGTGCTCATAACAGCAGGAATTTTTTTTCTGTAGTCTTCTTTCCCCAACATACTTGGCAGCATCCTGCCTCCTCACATATGCTCTTTATTAGCTTGCCTAGGACTTTTCCCTCCCTTGGGGGAATTTTCACAGCTTTCTAAATCCCTGATTTTTAGGGGCTTCCATTGGCCAAATCATTGATTTTCCACTTGTAACAAGCAGCCCGAAGTTAATTCTAATGTGTTCCCCACTCATGGATTCATGGTCAGCTAAATTTAACATGGTTGTTTCATTTGTCCTCCTGCAATCAATATAAAATATTCTATTGTTTTTTTTTCATACAAGTATCATAGTCAAATAGCTAGTTGGGACAAATCAGATCTCTGCCCAACAATCGAAATCATTTATTAAAATTATAAAATTCGGAATTCGGAATGACCATAAATGGCAAAAATTTTCCAATTTCGAATTTACTAAAAACGCAAATAAATTTCCAGCAATTTAGATTCTAAAATATTTTTTTAATTTCTTTATTTTTAGGGATGTCACAAAGGTCCTTCAACTTCGTAAGACCATAACTCTCAAACTGTGAGGATTTATGTGACATTCCACATACCACCTAAAATGGTATGACAAGCACTATCCATGTAGGATAGTTTCACCAACAACTTCATTTATCTTAATCTCATTATTCCACATACAAGCATGGGTCCTTCAAACATTCTTCTAGGATAACTCAATCCACAAAGCATCTTCCCATGAGGGATTTCACCATAATGGGACCACTTTGGAGTTCGTCCATTTTTGCATTTTATCAACCATGATAAGACTATAATGATTCATCTTTGAATCAATCCACCACTGCATCATATACATTAACTATGCATCATGTATCAATAACAACTCATTGATCCATCTTCATCATATCAATGGAAATTCATCGATCCATCTTCATCTATGCATTCTCATCAAAGACAATACATATTAAAATACATCAATCATCAATCAATCAATCACTTTGGCATCAATCAAACAATCAATCACTTGACATCAATCACTTAACATTAATCAATGACATCAATCAATCACACCTTTGGAATCAATGAAAACATGATCCAACAATCTCCCCCTTTGGCATTGATGGCAATACCAACATTGATGTCAACAACAATTACCAATTATTGATGTCAACATGTAGATAAGGCATGCTTTATATCAATAGTCAATGTGACTATCTCTCCCAAATATGACTATCTCTCTCAATCAATAATCATCAATCACCAGAATGTGACTATCTCTCCCCCTTTGACATCAATGGCAAAGGGCCATTTTCCTCTTGGGGTTGCTCCCCTGGCTTGAACTTTTCTTGGGGATGCTCCCCCTGTCTAAGTGCCTTTGATATTCCTCTGAATGATATCTCCCCTTTTGTGAACTGAAAATAGTGGGATGACTTTTTATTCTATGCAAGCACCCTCTACTTCATAAAAATAAAAATTTACAGGACCTTGCTCCATGTGTTTAGAATATGCAAGATAAATTATGTCTTAAGTTCATGCTTCTTTTAAATGGTTATGTGTGAGGTCTTTGCAAGATTAAATATGTTGTTTTCATAAATACAAAAACAAAAATAACTTGTAGAAAATAATAACCAACAAACACTCACAACAAGAACAACATGATAAAGGAGTTCACCCCTCTCTGGGCTACATCTCCTTTAGCCTCCATCAGTGGACTTGGCTCTCTGGGATTAATTTGTCAAAAATTATTTTACAAGTTGATGCTCAACTCCAATGGAAATTTTTACTATACCATTGGGTTCAAAATACATAAAAGCCCCAAAAATGACTAATAAAACTATGGAAACGGATCATGGCTCATCCAGGTATGACCTCTTCTATATGTGGCCTTAAGCTTCACTGAGCTTCTCTTTGGAAAAAACACCTTTAAAAGTCCTCAAATGGATTTGAAACCTATCCCAAAGTGTTCAGAGCATAATAATTAGTCAAAAATGATTATTCAATCATAGAAAACAAACATAGGCTCATATGAGCAAGACCTCAAGCAATGAGGGTTTCAAGCTCCCTAGATATTCTTCAAACTTAAATGGTTAAAAACCTACAAAAGAAGTCTTAAAATGGCTATGAAAATAGTTCCAATGGCTTCAGAATGTCCAAAAACCCCTAGATGCGCTTTTACGGCACCTCATTTGGCCAAAAAATGAAGAAGATAGGCCTCCTGCGATTTTCTTCCTTCAAGCTTGTTGTCTCTAGTTCGCCAAAACGCACCTTCGTACGTTCAACCAAGAACATGCTAAAAAATGCGTGCTAAAACCTTGAACACACACATAACTGCATAACTGTGCAAACTGTAGGACGGTTAGGGTGTGCCCAGCCCCTAACTGCCAAGCCATTAGTCACATGGGTAAGCACCCAAAACCATGGGCTAACCGTTTGATAAAAACTAAACTTACCCCCATGCGCCAAGGTTAAGGTCATATGGATCGATCAATAAGACCGGGGGCTGGACTCCATTTAAAATATGCGTGCCCAAACTCTATGGTCGGTCACATTAAAACACAAAAATCGAGGGCTGGGGCTAAGCCCCAGCTCGACCCCTGCGCCAACCATAAAATAAACAAAATTTAAATATATATTAACTCATTTATATAACAAGTAACAATGCATGGTGTGTTGGCAGGAGAGACTTTGTTAAATATTGCACGGTGGGAGGAGGTCTGGGGTTCGATCCCCATGGACTCCATTATATTTTAACCAAACAACCATTGCCATGGTGCCATGTGGCAGCCCACGACCGGGTCACATGGAACCTCTCCATTTGCCCATTAAATTCCATGTGTCAAAACATCATTCTTCCAAAATCTTCCATTCTAAAACTTCCATGTCATCATATTCCAACTCAACATACAGACATGCCATGTCAACATACGACCTCTACCACGTCATCATCTGTACGGACTGTATGGACTGCATAGTCAACACTCAATTTTTTTTACCTGTTTGGCGATTCGAACAGATCGCGATATCTCTCTCATCTGACATTCGTTTGAACCCAAATGAGTTTCTTTGGGTTCGTGTCGATGAGGGATATGCTCCAGTTTGTTTTGAGGTAATTCCAAGAACTATTATTTTTGAGCTAAATGTTGACCACTGGTCCAGATTTTGATCATGCCTTCCCACTAAAAGGATTTTGGACCCACAAAATCTTATGATCATCTGTTTGACATTCAATACTCCTCTACTTTCAAGTTCTATGAACTGATTCTACTTGAAAAGTCTTTTCGACAATCACCTGGATACTTTGACATGCCTTGCACTGCAACTCGCTATGTCCCTCAACCACTGTTCTCTGGCTGCTGCTGACCCACTATTCTCTTTTGTGTTTGGAAGACTGCCAACCTTCCCACTGAGAATCAAGTCCCTCTTGTGAACTCTTTAGCATCAACACATCTGATCTCCAATGGCTGTAAAAACTTTCCTGCGACATCTTATCATAAGACAAGAAAACCATCAATCTTGAAAACAAATTTATACAAGACTGAAAATGATGCCAACAAAGTGTTTTTGCTCTTCAAGAAAACTGTCGCATCTTGTACTTCATCAAAGCACATGGTTTTTTCCTGCATCTTGTTGTACTCAAAATCAATTTTCAAGCCAACAAACACCATCGACTAAACACAAGTCAAAAAAACATGTTCGACACAACATAGTCGTCAAGACAACATCGACAGAAGTCGAAACTCATTTGAAACATATTGACCTTCCCAAAATGACAAGTCGACAAACATGATACACAATCATGTTACAATCATGAGTCATTCATGATGAACTATCACCAGGTTCACTGCTTATACATACACACAAAACACATGCATGTGCATAGTTCTTCAACTCTCCTTCAAGTACAAACATAAGTGCATAAACCTCAAAACATGTGGGTACATAAGAGATGAATAGGAAAAAGATATATGGCTGTAACAAGTGAACATCATACCCTACTTTTACATCCTCCTGGTGAAGTTGTGCAACAACAAATATGCCTTCAAATGAATTGCATTCACATGCAACTTGCATCATATAAGCTGTGATAAACTGCTGCAACTTGTCATACTCTCAACATAAATGCATACATAAGGCTGAAAAGTGCATTTACAACAGAAAATCAAACCTTACTTGCTCAAGAAATCCAACCATTTCTTACCAAGCCAACTCAACAGTGACTTTTTCTGCTGAAATTTGTCCTCTTGTGAATCATCTTGACTCACATCGATGATGGAATCTCCTCTTTCATTCTTGCCAGTCCCTTTATCCATCTGCTTCTTGTTCTGTGGATGATTGGTTGGATGTAATGTCCAACATTAGGTGTAATATAACTTAACGTAGCTCTAGGTTCAATTAAAACAGAAATTCGAGTGTTATTGATTTTACCTTCAATTTCTACCACCGAGGACTGGTGGTCAGCTTGTCGACCATCTATGGTTGCATTTATCCGATGTAGGCTTCTACCCACATCTCCCACTGTCGAGGCTTCCTGCATATTATGAACAACAGTTCTGTTTGTTGAACTCAATCGTGGACAGTTCCTCCTTAGATGAGGCTCTCCATATTCCCAACACTTTAATGGCTCATGGGGATTGTCTCCAACCTTCTTCATCCCCAGGTTTACTGGTTTACCACTGCCTTGCATATTCGGATGGTTGGAGTGAAAGTCCTTTCTCGAAAAACTTTTTGTTGTATTTCGATAAGGAGTTGGCTGGTACCCCTTCTTCTGTTGGTTCATTCGCTCTTGTTTCTTATCCTTCCATGCTTTGGGAAACTCTGCCCATTGTTTATACTGATCATAGCACATTTCTGCCTTCCTGGATACTTCATTCAAGGATTTGGGGTTGTAAAATTCAATTCTGTCCTTGTAGGACTGCACTAGAAAGCTTAGAAATCATTGAATTTTTACTTTATCCTCTCAAATGTACGGTACGAACCTTAACAACTCTAAAAAATTATTTATAAGGTCCTCCATTGCCATCTGTCCAAGTCGTAACTCATAGAACTCTTTTGTCTTTCTTTCATAGTAACTTTTTGAAAGGTATTGTTTCTTGGAATACTTCTTAAAGTCGGACCATTCCAACTGTTTTTCCTTTAGGCCAATTTCAGGACCTGCCACCAAATGTTGGCCTTCCCTTTGAGATTGTAGATGGCCATTTTG